>CABHPQ010000998.1:19578-39815 GCA_902168405.1 Peromyscus aztecus | reverse complement strand
AAAAAAAAAAAAAAAAAAAAAAAAAAAAAAATTAAAAAAAAAAAAAGAAAGAAAAGGTACATCTAAAGCTAGGCATGGTGGCGAATACCTTTAATCCCAGCACTCAGAAAGCAGATCTGTGAGTTCGAGGCCAGCCAGGTCTACAGAGGGCGTTCCAAGACAGCCAGGGCTACAGGAGAAACCCTGTCTTGAAAAAACAAATAAGGTACATCTAGCTGGGTGCAGGCATACCCTGTAATCAGCACTCAAGAGGCTGAAACAGGAAGGCTGCCTGAGTTCGAGGCCAGGCTAGGCTCCATCATGAGACTGATTTTATGAAGTCCAGAGCCAGTGAGATGGCTCAGCTTGTAAAGGCACTTCGCCACTCACCCTGACGACCTGAGTTTGAGCCTAAGGCCACACATGGTAGGAGAGAACTGACTCCCACAAGTTGTCCACTGATGTCTTTGTGCTTGCCATGGCACATGAGTACCCACATACACACCCAGAAAAATAAACTCATCCTTGCTTATACCTGGTTTGTTTCACTTACCGTACTATATATCCTCCAAGTTCAGATACACGATGCCACAAATGGACAATGTACTACATATTTGTAAAATGCTGCCTTTAAATGTTTTCATCAAAATGCATAAGGAGGGCCGGGGTGGAGCTCAGTTGATAGAGGGCTCGACCTAGCCTGCTTGAAGCCCTGGCCTGATCTTCAGCACCATATTAAGCATGAAGCCAGGGAGTGGTGGTGCACGTCTTTAGCCCCAGCACTCAGGAGGCAGAGGTAGATGGATCTCTGTGAGTTCAAGGCCAGCCTGGTCTACAGAACAAGTTCCAGGACAGCCAGGGCTACACAGAGAAACCCTGTCTTGAAAAACCAAAACAAACAAAAGAGCATGGTACACACCTGTAATACCAACACTTGGGGAAGTGGAAACAGAAGGATGGGGAACAAAAGGATAAAAAAAAGAAAAGCAAAGTGGGTACCTTTCAGCAGGCTCTGCCACGGTATGCCAGTAAGCAAACACGCCATGTACAAGAGTTAGTGCGACAGGTTCATTGAGGGAGGTGAGGGGGAGTGAAAGAGCAAAAAGCCATGTCGGAGTGGGGACATGAGAGAGGCAGGCAGACAGACAGAGAGACAGGAACAAGAGGAAGAAGAGGGGCAAGAGAGGAGCAAGAGGCAAGAGAGGAATAGAGGCAGGAGAGCGAGCTGTGCCTGGCAGGCACTTCTAAGGGGGAGCACATGTGTAGCGGACGGTGGAAAGGCACCTGGCGACAGGTGATGGCGTAACTTAACTGCTTTGGCAGAGGCAGGCTGCTGCCTCGGTGGAAACTAATAAGGAGTTCAAGGTCATTCTCAACTATAATACTGTCTTGAGGGGGAAAAAAAGTACACAGGGGCCAACAAGATGTTTCAGGGGATAAAGTGGTTACCACTAAAGCCTAAAGACCTGAGTTCAACCCGTGAAAGTTGGAAAAGGAGAATGACTCCACAAAGTTGACCTTTGACCTCACACACACATTGTAACAGGGCCCCAGACCTTAGCACAGCTGACTCCATGATGGAAGTGCCATTCAAGCCATAAAACTCAGCACATAGACGGCACCTGAAAACAAAGACCTAATCCATCAAAGTCCCTAGTTCTGGGAAAGTCTCTAAATATACTCACCTTGCTTTTTGACTTCTGTAGTTCTCCTATTGTTAACTGAAGTATGTCAACCCAGAATGTGGTTTTTGTGCTTAAAAGCTCATCCTGATCCCCAGCAGAGGTGAATGCCTTTAATCCCCAGCAGAGGTGGAGGCAGGTGAATCTTTGGGTTTGAGGGACAGCATGGTCTACAGAGTGAGTTTTTTCCAGGACAGCCAAGGCTACACAGAGAAACCCTGTCTAAAAAACAAAACAAAACAAAAAAAAAAACCTCACCCTGAGAAAAGCTCATTGCTATAGTGGGATCACCAGTCAGCTAATAAAGACTTTCTATTGGCTTAAACCCATATCTGGGCCATCTTCTCTGGTGAATGCCCCCACATTTCTGGAGATCCCACTAAGACCCCAGAGACCAGACCTAAAGACACTGGGGGTCTCAGAGCCCCTTGGAGCTCTGAGAAGAGTGTGGAGGTCAGTGGACTCCTAGGGGAATGCACAACCTGAGATGTCCCCAGGTCTCCCTTTGATCAATCACTACCTAATGCTTCAGGGGGATCTCCACACTAAAAGGAAACAAGTTAGAAAGTCGCCTGGTCTGTCACCTCAAGAGTTAAGTCTGGTTAAGGAGCCTTCTGTTTGGACACGGAGAGAGTGGATGCAGCTGCTGATGCAGAGTCCAGGATCCATGTGAGACGTCACTGGATCCCTCTCTCTGTTCAGGTGTATGAATGTGTGGTGGCCACCCCAGTTGTCTTTACTCTGTGTGTGTGTGTGTGTGTGTGTGTGTGTGTGTGTGTGTGTGTGCATGTTTCTATGTGTTTCTGTCAGTTTTGTTTTCCTGTACTGACCAGTGGCTTTCTCTGATGTGAGACCCTCCCCCTACCTGGCTTAAGACCTGTCCCCCCTCCTGTTGAGGACCCAAATCCTTTTGGTTCTGCAGCTCATCAGAGAAACCAAAAAAACCTCCTCCTCTCCCACTCCAGGAGCAAGAGTGCAGGCTTGTTTTGTTGTTGGACTCCTGCTCACAGTCGGGGTTGGTCCCTGTGTGGGGGTGGGGAGAGGCCCCGCCTCTCCTCCTAGGGCCCCAGCCATTGAAGTGGAATGCACACAAGGAGGAGGGAAATAGTTCCCCCAAGTGAGCATTCCTTCTGCTCCCTGCCTGCCCTGAACAGGCCCAGAGAAAAGAGAAAAGAGTTGATTTCTGTCTCCTTTTTAAACAATGATCCATAAAACCCACCATTCTCTTTAAAAAGTAAGGGGGGAAAAAAAAAAAACAGAAACCTGCTCCTGGGCTAGCCAGGGGGATCTCAGACAGACAACACAGTCTGCACAGAATGGATTTTCCCTTCTGTCCAACACTGACCAAGGAGAATTTAAAGAACTTTCACCGGGTCCTTTTTAAAGGAGTAAAGACAGCTACTAAAAAGATTCTCTTTGTCACCCAGTTGGCCCCAGATATTAAAAAAAAAAAGTTAGAAAAGTTTAAAAAAATGTAAAAGTATAAGTAGGTCCCAGTTTCAGGAGGTAACTTGAAGGATGTTTAACAGCAGAGAACTGATTGAAACAGGACTTTTCACATAAACTAAAAGCCTCCGCCGTCACCTTCTCAGGTGAGAGACAGGCGTACAGATACCCAACAGAATTTCACTGTCTCAACTTCTGTCAGAAGAAAACAACCCCCCAGACTGGCCCAACACCAAGCTCCAATAATTGCTCAATTAACCAGTTCAGCTACCTCCATCCAGATTAAACAATACCCAATGGCCCTGGAAACAAAAGGATGATTGCAGTCCATATTGCCTGGCTTGAAGGGACAGGCATCCTGGTGCCTTGCCGGTCACCCTGGAATACATCTCTCCTGCCTATGAAGACACCTGGGACCTCTGTTTCTCATGACTCTGGGCCTTCCAGAGAAACAGGTGTGCACTGTCTTAGACCTGAAAGATGTATTCTTCAGCCTCCCGTTGGCAGAGGTGAGTCAACCCATCTTTGCTTTTAAATGGAGAGACCCAGTGGGAGGTTACACACCTGGACCAGGTTGCCCCAGGTTTTAGACACTAAATGCAGACTTCCCACCCTTCCGCCGGAGCATTCCTGGGGAAACAGATTATAAAAGAACCACTGAGGGACTGCAGCAAGTTCCAGACCTTGGCTAAGAAAGCCCGACTTTGTGAAAAGGCTGCCTCTCTTGGTCACCAGCTGAAGGGAGACAGAAGGATCCTGTCTCAGAGGAAGACTGCTGCCATCCTCCAGATCCCAGCTCCCAAGACTAAGAGACAGGTTCAAGAGTTGCTGGGTGCAGGGGGATATTGCTGCCTCTGGATACCAGGGTTTGTGGAAATAACAAGGCCTCTCAAAACCAGCACAGAGCGGAGAACTAGGCCCCTTATCCGAACTGAGACTCTACCTAGACTGGACATCCTAGTGTGGGATGTCCCAGCTTGATGCCAGGTGTGTGCTCATCCAAAACAGAGAGCCCTTACCCAGGAAGGGGTGCAAGTGAGAGACCAAAACCCTGGTGAACTCAGGGAAAACTGACTTCACCGTGATCTGGCCTGCTGGGAGATACATATACTTGCTAGTTTTTATAGATACCTTTTCAGTGTGGGCAAAAGTATTACCCACCAGGACTGAAACTGTTCAAAAAGTAGCAAAAAAGCTCCTCCAGGAGCTGATCCCAGATTTGGCCGCCCCGGAGCAATGGGGTCCAACAAATGACCAGGCTTTCATAGCCAAAACCTCTCAATTAATAGCTAAAGCTGTAGACATCGATTTGTTTCTAATTTGTGTGTTTGTTTGTTTGTTTGTTTGTTTGTTTGTTGAAGACAGGGTTTCTCTGTGTAGCCCTGGCTATCCTGGAACTCACTCTGTAGGCCAGGTTGGCCTCGAACTCACAGAGATCCGCCTGCCTCTACCTCCTGAGTGCTAGGATTGAAGATGTGCACCATCATTGCCTGGCAACTTTAGACATAGATTAAAAACTACATTGTGCATATAGATGTCAGAATTCTGGCCAGGTTTTTAAAAATAAACAAACAGGACATTAAAAGAAACTCTAACAAAACTCTCACTGGAGTCCAGAAAAAGATGGATGGGTCTCCTTCCTTTGCTTTGCTTCGGCCTCCTGCACCCCATGCAGAGAGGGATTTACCCCATGGGATTACGGTTGGAAGACCTCCCCCACTACTTCCCAAACTCAGAGATCAGCAGTTGGCAGAACTCTCTGACCATTCCTTTCTCAAGTCACTGCTGACACTCCAGTTCTCCCTGCAGGCTATTCACTGGACCTGAGAGATCCAGCCTAGTCTCATAGTAACTGTGTTCCGTTGATATCCCTAGGAGGCCTGCTCACTTCTGAAGGGAAATGGAGGCGTGGATGTGGAAGAGAGAGAAGGGGAAACTGTGGTCCTGATGTAATATATGAGAGAATAATTAATAAGTTTTTAAAAACAATCTGTTTTTTAAAAATTAGGGTTGTAAAACTGACACCTGAAAACTTCCTTTAAAAGCTTCTGGCCTGCTGGGCTGTGGTAGTGCACGCCTTTAATCCCAGCACTTGGGTGGTAGAGGCAGGCACATTTGTGACTGGTCTACAAAGTGAGTTCCGGGACAGCCAGAGCTGTTACACAGAGAAACCCCTGACTTGAAAAACAAACAAATGGACAAAAAAAAAAAAGATTCTGGACTGTGGAAAACAGGAAAAACCTGGAGAATCAAACTCTGTGCCACAGGCAGGGACCCTGGGTATAGAGTTAAATCATTCCCAGCCAAAAATCAGCCAGGATTGCTGGATATGCTTCAGTACCCATTCCCTGTACTACACAGGGATAGGAACCAACCAGCCTGTCAGCCATTGACTAACAAAACTCACTGTGACTGGGGACAGCACAAATTAATGTTAGAGGACTTCCAAGGGGCTGAAACTTGTCTAATATCCAAAACCTTTACCATAGGCAATTCCCCTAATTCTGATGCCTACTATTCTGCCTTATGGGTAATTCCTCTACATAATACCAGTATTACCAAGCCCCTGAGACTACTTGGTGGGCATGTAGTAATGGTTTGACCAAATGTGATGCTTTCTGTTATTTTCCAAACTAAGTAGACTGTTTGATCAGGACCTAGGTGTTAAAAGTTTCCATTTCTGAATTAAAACAGTGAGATTCCCTTACAGACATGGTACTGTAAAATGGGAGAGACTTGGACTTCTCATGAAATAAGAATAAAACCATGTATGGCTTTGGGAAAAATCTCTTTTTTCCATGCTAAATGATCAAGAGTCATTAGAAAAAAAAAAGCTTGCCATGGTTGGGCTAATAATTGGTACCAGTCTGTGTTCTCTTGGTCCCCCTGTCTACTTCTCTGCTATCAACCCTGACTGGGCCTTTAATTCTCATTCTGATTGGATTAACAGCAGGGGTCCTATGTTTTTGTTTTGGTTTTGGTTTTTTTGGAGACAGGGTTTCTCTGTATAGCCTTGGCTGTCCTGGAACTGACTCTGTAGGCCAGGTTGGCCTCTGCTTCTCTAGAGCTGGGATTAAAGGTGTGTGCTACCACCCACCCACGCCCAGTGGGTGTTTAAGATTGGGGCCCCACATCTTAAACTAGAACAGAATGAGTTGTGATTTGACTCATTCACTAAGACCAGTCAGGAATGTAACAGGGCCCCAGACTAGCACAACTATGGGATGGAAGTACCATTCAGGCTGTAAAACAGAGCACATAGACAGTACCACCTGCCAAAAAAAAACGAAAACAAAGATCTAATCCTTCAAAATCCATAGTTTTGGGAGAGTCTCTAAATGTGCTAATCTCGCGTGTGCACTTCTGTAGTTCTGCTTCTAGCTAGCTGTTCTTGTTAACTGCGTGAAGTAGGTCAACCCAGGGTAGTCGCCAATAAAGACTTTCTATTGGCTTAAACCCATGCCTGAGCAGTCTTCTCTGGTGAATACCCAACAACATCATAATTTAAAAAAAAAAAATCTCAAGTTCAAGGCTGACCTGGGCCATATAAGACTGACCTCATCCAAACCAAAAGGAAACAAATGAGCTAATCAGCTTGATTTAGCCATTCTACAATATATAAGTAATATGCTGCTCACAAATATATAATTTTTATTGTCTATTAAATAACTAAAGGAGCTAGGGATGTGGCTCACTGATAGAGCACTTGCCTAGCATACATAAAACCATGGATTCATTTCAGTGCAAAGGAAAAAAGTTAAGGAATTTGCTCACAGATAGCAACTTTAAAGTCCCATCTGCAGCCCACAAATATCCAAACTTTTCCTCAACCTGAAGACACCTGCAGGACTTGCCTCAGATGCACAAGGCTCTAAGTTCAACGGCCAGTACTGCCTCTCCACTATACATAGACACCCATGGGGTCTTTCTGCAGTTAAGCTAACTCAACACTGGGAGCATGTTCCTGGAGAGTCTGGGAGCTTGAGGCTGTTGCTGTTGGCTGTTGGTCATCCTTCTCTTCCAAGCTGTGCCAGATCCCATATCCAAAGTAGATAGCAAATCCTAAAAGGGAACAGAGACAGTGAGGTGGAAATGGTCACTCCTCTACCGGGATGCCCGTCAGGGATTCTCCATGTAACCCCAGTTTCAAAGAGAGGCAATGAGAAGAATGTTGAACCCAGTTGACCAGGAATCTCTTCCCCAGAAAGCTACTCACTCACCGATCGCCATCCAGACTCCAAAGCGAACCCAGGTCCCGACAGTCATTTGCATCATCAGGTAGACATTCACAAAGACACTCAGCACAGGGAGCACGGGCAGCGCTGGAACCTGTGAGCACAGCCCGTGAGCACTTGTGTGCACAGGCACCTGAGCCCTCTCCCCGCAGAGCTGAAGATCCAGCCCCCATCTAGGCTCTGTGGTCAGTGCCTACTCATACGGGAGACCCCACGGGATGTACCAGGAGGGACAGGTACGGAGCACAGAAGCGCTGGGCGGGGAGTTGTGAGCGAATGGCTTCTTTTTGTGTTTAGTTGGTTGGTTTGGTTTGTTTTCTCAAGAGAGGGTTTCTCTGTGTCGCTCTGGCTGTCCTGGAACTTGCTCTGTACACCAGACTAGGCTCAAATTCAGAGATCTGCCTGCCTCTGCCTCCCAAGTGCTGGGATTAAAGATAAATGCCACCACACCTGAGAGCAGATGTCTTCTTTTTTGGACATGGGGTCTCAAATATCACAGGCTGACCTTGAACTCAATGTATAGGTCAGGAGGACCCTGAACTTTGATCCGCAGCTCCCCTGTGCTGGAATTACTGTTATACACCACCTCTCCTGGTTTTTGCGGTGCTGGGATTAAGCCCGAGGCTTCATGCACTCTAAGCAATTGTTCCGCCAGCTGACTACATTCTCATGGCCTTTTTTCCAGTACTGGGGATTATATCCGGATCCTCATGCGTATTTAGCAAGTGGTCTGCCACAGACTTGGGAGTGAAAGCACTTCGGGTTTTGTTAGATTTTTGGTTTAGTTTGTTTGGGTTGGGAGGGGGGTGATTTTGTTCTTGTTTGGGGTTTTTTTTTTTGAAGGGGACTGTTTTATTTTTGGTTGGTTGGTTGGTTGGCTGGTTGTTTGAGACAGGGCCTCATGCAGCTAAGCCTGGTCAGTCTCAAACACATTTGAACACCTGATCTTCCTCCTTCTGCTTCCCTAGGATTAAAAGTATAAACATGTACCAACATATCTGCATTATTTTTATTTTGAGACAGAATTTCACTAAATTGTCTGAGCTGGCCTAGAAGTTGCTGCAGCCTATGCTGGACTTTAAGGTGTGATCCTCCTGCCTCGGCCTCCTGAGTATCTGGGATCATACATCCATGGTGACATCCGGCTCTGTCCATTGGTATATTGGGAGGGGCTTGTTTATTGGATTGGTTATTTCTGAGACAGGCTATCACTATGCTGCCCTTGCTGACCTGACCAAGCCGGCCTCAAAATCAGAGATTCCAGCCAAAAAGTGGTGGTGCACTCCTTTAACCCCAGCACTCAGGGAGGCAGAGGTGGTGATCACTGTGAGCTAAGACTAGGACTACACAGAGAAACCCTGTCTTGGGGCGGGGAGTGGGGGAGTTGGGGGGACCCTCAGCAATTCCCCCTGCTCTTGTTGCCTGAGTGCTGGGATTAAAGACAAGGACCGCCATGCCCTGTCTGTCCATTGGTTTTATCAGCTCCCCACCCTTGCCTTCCCTGGTGATGTAAAACATGCTTAGACCATAAGTCAGGCGTGACCATCTCTTAGGGTGGCTTCCCTGAGAAAAGTAAGTCACCCACCTTGAAGTGGAGAGGAGTGGTGCTCTGAGGCTGTCTCCAGATGACAACGACCACTCCAACAATGAGAAGCAACAGTGAAACAGCCACAGCTATCAAAACTGGGTCTCCAGAGAACAGCTGTCCAGGCCACTGGGCCAGGACCAGGCACAGGAACTTCAGAAGAAGGACTGAAAAACAATTGCGGAGAAGCATATCAGGACCCTGGGCCACATCCCACCAAATCTGTCTGCACTGTGTCCCCAAATGCCCCAGGGGAAAGTCCTGGCACTCACCAAGCAGGGAGGCACATCCGTAGACAATCTGGCCAGATCTCAGAGTTGGGATGGTGTCTGTGGGGATACAGAGGCTCCTTGCAATTCCTGGAGTCCTTGCTGCAGAAACAGGCTCCGTGGATGAAGAAAATTCAAGAGCCAGCTCCATCTCAACAGCTCCACTCTCAGATTTCTCCTTCTTACAAGAGTTTAAGTTCTGGTCTGGCTGGTACCTGAATGAGTGAGATAGCGTGGGAACATGACCAGGTGCCCCCATGCATCCAACAGACAGCCAGGATAAGCATCCAGCCGTCTTCGTGGCCCCGTAACCCTCAGCCAAAGTATGAAGGAGTCTCACCTGAGGACCAGAACAGAGAAGGCCACCAAGGAATAGGAGAGCAGGGTTCCTATGGATGTGAGGTCCACCAAGTCACTGAGCTCAACAAGGAAAGCCATAAGTGCTAAAGAGATAAGAATGAAAAATCGGTGTCGAAACTATGAGGAGTGTTAGCTCGTGGACACAGCCAAGCTGATGAAGTTGATAAGGCTGTTTGTCTACCTGCGATAATTCCACAAAGGACAGTGGCTAGGACAGGGGTGTGTGTTCGAGGATGAACACGGGCAAGTCTCCGGAACAGGAGCCCATCTTCTGCCATGGAATAGACCACCCGAGGCACGGGGAAAATGGCACCTATGAGGCTATAAGGGAAAAGGAGACTCTCGGTAGTGACAGCAGGCAGGCCCTGCTCCTTTAGACATTTCCCCTCCCTCTCTTCTCTCCTTCTCGGGGGCAGGGACAGATGAGAATCCAGAAGAGAAACCTTTGCTACCAACCTGGATGAAAGGGCGCATAATGTTCCCACAGCCACTGCATACTGAGCAGGACCCCATCCAACGTGGATAAATGCCTGGGGCAAGGGACTGTCGGTGTGAATTTGGTAGTAGGGCATCATGAGGGTGAGTGCCGCGGAAACACCAAAGTACATCAGAAAACAAACAAAGAGTGAGGTCACGATGCCCAGGGGGATGGCGCGCTGGGGGCAGCGGACCTCTTCGCCTGTAAGGAAGAAACAGACCTTGAGTCAGAAACATTCACAGGCCACCACACAAACCTTCTCCCCCTCCCATGCTTCCAAAAGCAGGCTGACCCTCCACCAGCCCTGTGTCCAAGGGTAGTCCAACCATGACCATGCTTTTGATAGGACAGAGGGGCTACCACACCTGTGGTCGCAATACAGTCAAAACCAATGAAGGCGAAGAAGCATGTTGCTGCACCACGGAGAATCCCGTTCAGACCAAAAGGCACGAACCCTCCAGAGCCCAGAGGACCCAAGCTGTAGCAAGAGAAGGAAGGAGGAAAACACTGCAGGGAAACAGGGCATGGTGGCGCATGCCTATAATCCCAGAACTCAGGAACTGGAAGCTGAAGGATCATGGGTTCACAGCCAACTCTGACCACATACCTCAGAGCCAGCCTGGGCTACATAGCAAGACCTTGTCTCAAAAAAACAAAAACAGTGAGGATCCTGGACAAGGGATGCCAAGATATAACTGAGTTGGTAGAGTGCTTGTTTAGCATACAGGAGGCTCTGGTTTGATCCCAACACTGCATAGTGCAGGTGTAATCCTGGCACTTGGGAAGTGGAAGCAATTACATAGTGAGCTGGGTGCCAGGCTGGAGTCCATGATACCTGAAAAACACTGTAAAGGGGACTAGAGGGACGACTCAGCAGCCTAGAGCACTGGCTGCTCTTCCAGAGGACCTGGGTTCAATTCCTAGCACCCATATGGCAGTTCACCTCCATGTTTGACTCCAGTTATAAGGGATCCAAGGCCCTCTTCTGGCCTCCATGGGCACCAGGCATGCACACGGTGCATGTACATATATATTCAGCCATCACTCATACAAATATGAAACATTGCCAGGCATAGTGGCACACGCCTTTAATCCCAGCACTTGGGAGGCAGAGGCCAGTGAATCTCCGTCAGTTCTAAGGCCAGCCTGATCTACATAAGGAGATCCAGAATGGCTAGAGCTACATAGTGAGACTCTGTCTTGAAAAAGACAAAATGTAAAATAAACAAGTCTTTTAAAAAAATAATTCGGGGTTGGGGATTTAGCTCAGTGGTAGAGCGCTTGCCTAGCAAGCACAAGGCCCTGGGTTCGGTCCTCAGCTCCGGAAAAAAAAATAAAAAATAAAAATAAAAATAAATAAATAAAATAATTCAAAAGACCAGGGTTATTTGAAACTGGAAAATATTTTCTCGGTAGAAAATAGTAAAAATTATAATATTTCCCAATAAGCCCTTTTAAGCCAAATAATAGCTGAATTATACATATAAATATTGATTAGATTCTGGGATACAAAAAAGGAAGAACCTGTTTTTATGTTCAAGCTATCTGTATATTATTTCTCCTGCATCTGTACATAAAATGTTTTTACATTCAAAAAAAAGGACAAATACTATAGAATTGTATTACATGAAATATATAGAATATACAAATTCATAGAGACAGAAAGATTAGTCGTTATCTCAAGACGAAGAAGAAAGTAATATAGAGCAATGATTTCCTAAGTACAGAATTTCTGGGGTTTTTTTGCTTTGTTTTGGTTTGGTTTGGTTTGGTTTTTGGTTTTTTGAGACAGGGTTTCTCTGTGTAGCCTGTCCTAGATCTCGCTCTGTAGACCAGGCTGGCCTCGAACTCACAGAGATCCACCTGCCTCTGCCTCCTGAGTGCTGTGATTAAAGGCGTGCGCCACCACCACCCAGCCAGAATTTCTGTTTTATGTGATGGAAAAAGCCCCACAAACAGACAGTAATATCAGGACATAATATGAATGTAATAATCAATACAATTAATGTAATTAATGAATATCATAAATATAGTTACTGAATCAATACTGCAAATGTAATCAATGAACACCACAAATGTAATTAATATCATGAGTGTAATTAATGAATATGAGTGTAATTAAATAAATAAGTAAAATGAGTTATAGGCAATTTCCACTGTACCCCTCTGTTGGCCCAGAGTTATGGGCTGCCATGTGGCTCATTCGGACCCACCAGCCAGACCCCTTACTCCCCACACGGTCCTGGCTTGAGCTAACTGTGTCCTGGGGGACCCTGACCTGTCAGTGCCATTGGGCCCCAGCGCGGCCAGCTTGTAGTCCTCCTCTGTGAGCTGCCAGTTGTGTAGACTGCCCTTCACGAAGCCAGAGAGCGAGACAAAGCACAGCACCAGGAGATTTACTCCTGTGAACACTCTGGTGACCAGGGCTGACTCCCGCGCTCCCAGGGCCAGGATTCCTGCAGGAAGACGGGACGAACGGGGAGGAGGCGGTGAAAAGAAATCCTAAGGCGACTGCACACACCTGGACTACCAGCACACAAGTGGTGGAGTTTAAGAGTTTCACCAACCTGGCTACCCAGGAAGGAAGAGCATGGGTCAAAATTAAAATCTCAGGTCAGAGAGACGGTTCATCGCTTAAAGAGTAACAGCTGCTCTTGCAGCGGTACTCATACGGTGGCTGACCACCATCCATAACGCCTGTGTCGGGGGATGCGGTGCCTCCATCATCAGCACCATGCCACCAGGCAGATACGTATGTGCAGGCAAAACACAAACACATGAAATAAGTGAATCTTTTTTTTTTTTTTTTAATTTGGTCTTCATACAGCAGAAAGGCTTGCAAGATGGCTTATCAGGTAAAAAAAAAAAAAAGCCTTGCCAACGGGCGGTGGTGGCGCACGCCTTTCATCCCAGCACTCGGGAGGCAGAGACAGGTGGATCTCTGTGAGTTCGAGGCCAGCCTGGTCTACAGAGCGAGATCCAGGACAGGCTCCAAAGCTATCGAGAAACCTTGTCTCGAAAAACCAAAAAATAAAAAATAAAATAAATAAATAAATAAAAAGCCTTGCCAAGATGACTGGTAACCTGAGTTCTGTCTCCAGGCCCTTAAATGGTAGAGAGAGCCATCGTCCACAGTTTGTCCCATGACCTCCATATGCATGCACCCACATGCATATACATAAATAAATGTAATTACAGAAGTAGAAGCTAATTCTATGTTGGTGGGTCTCAGCAGAAGATTGAGGTGGAGGAAGGGCGTACCTCATACATCCAGTGGTTGAAAGCTAGGCATGCTGTTACCCAGCCTCCTACTACATACCCACAGCTCCCAGGACAGGGGAAGCCCTTGCCACACTCTGCCCTCCTGTGCCTTGCATCTCACAACTTGCGCCAGCCACCATCCTCCCACAGACGCTCACAGCCCCTCTCCTGCCTGTCTCACCCGTGAGGAGCAAAACCAGGCCAAGTGCAAAAAAGTCCGGATACTCGGCCAGGAAGCTGGGCACTCGCATGGGGATGGCATGCTGCAGGGCTCGGGAGATGCGGTTCCCTAGGAGGCTGTCAAAAGCTGCGCTCCAGGCCCGGGCCACGCTGGCTGCACCTGCAGGAGGAAGAGGAGCCTTCATTTACAAGCAGAAAGTGAACCCTTAGCATACAGAAAGAGAGAGAGAAATATCTAATCTCAATACTGTTGGGGGGCGGTGAAAAACAGGAAAGATACATAACCTCAAAAGAGTTTCTTGGGCGAGGCATTTAGCTAGGTGGCAGAGTACTTGCCTAGCACACACAAGGCCCTGGGTTTGAACCCCAGCACTGCAACAGAAAACCAAAATGGTGGTCTAGGAAATTTTCAACAGTGTAACAGATAAACACTCCAAAATGATGAAGAGAGCAGGTAAAACTTTATCTGCCTGGCATATACAAAGAATTCCTAGCCCAGCCTGCAGGCCATTAATCCCAGCACTTAGAAAGAAGAAAGGCTAGTTTGCAGAGAGAGTTCCCTGACAGCCAGGGCCACACAGAGAAACCCTGTCATCATCAACACACACACACACACACACACACACACACACACATTCCTGGCAGACTGAGTGTAGTGACTATGCCTATGACCTCAACTTTTTTTGTTTGGTTGGTTTTGTTTTGTTTTGTTTGAGACAGGGTTTCTCTGTGTAGTTTTGGTGCCTGTCCTGGATCTTGCTCTGTAGATCAGGCTGGCCTCAAACTCACAGAGATCTGCCTAGTTCTGACTCCCGAGTGCTGGGATTAAAGGCGTGTGCCACCACTGCCCGTAATCCCAACTTTTAGGAGGTAGATGCTGGAGGATCAGGAGTTCAAGGTCATCCTCAGTTACATAGGCAGTTGAAGGCCAACCTACAGAAAACCTTGACAAAAAGAAAGGGCAAGGCATGGAGGTGCACACCTTTAATCCCAGCATTCCTAAGGCAGAAACAGGGAAACTCTGAGTTCAATGTCATCGTAATCTACTTAGTGAGTTCCAGGTCAGCCAGGGCAATATATATATATATATATATATATATATATATATATATAAAATGAAACCTGTCTCAAAGCAGATGTGGCTGGAGAGCTTGCTGAGGGATTAAGAGTGCATCAGTCTTCTATGAGACCTGAGATCGGTTTCCAGTATCCATATCAAGTGACCTGTAACTCCTGCTCCAGAGGGCCAATGCAGTCATCTGCGCTCCCAGGTACACATGTATACATAATTATACATAATTAAAATAAAATAAACCTTAAAAACAGAAAAGGAAAGAAGGGAGGAGGGACCAGGCCAGGCCAAGTGGCACATGCCTATAATCCCAGCACTTGGTATGTAGAAGCAGGTATATCCGGGATTCAAAGCTGTCTTATGCTATATGGCAAAGCGAGTCTGGGCTACATGAGACCCTGCATCCATAAAAATAAAACCAGAACTCCTGTAAGGCATGGTGGGTCTCACACCTATATTCCTAGTGCTGGGGAACAAGGCTAGGAATGTCTCCACAAGTCTGAGGACATCCTGATCTCCATAGTGAGACTGTCTCAAACAAAAGGAAATCCGGCCATTCACTCTACAAATCATTTCTTCCAGATTGATCCCTTAAGGAAGCTGCAAAAAGAGAGAATGGCATCTGGGGTCCTACACTACCGGAGTCCCACCACCCAAGTGACAGTGCTTGTGAATAAGGGTAAAAACCCACTTTGCCCACCCCTCTCCGCCCACTGGAAGACCCTACGCCTACTCACCAATGATGTAGGAGAGAATGAGGTTCCAGCCAGTGATGAAAGCCAACAGCTGGCCCACTGTGACATAGCTGTAGAGGTATGCAGAACCCGAACACGGCACCCTGGCCCCAAACTCCGCATAACAGAGTCCAGACAGCACAGAAGACAGGGCAGCCACTAAGAAGCAGATAATGATAGATGGTCCAGCTTTCTCTCTGGCTACCTCCCCAGCCAGGACGTACACGCCTGCTCCCAAGGTGCTGCCCACACCCAAGAACACCAGGTCCAAGGTGGTCAGGCATCTGGACAAGGGAGACTCAGACTGTTCATTTGCTGTCAGGGGCCGCCGGCGTACCAACTTCTGGCCAAAGTGATGGACATTCTGCCACAACATCCTAAGTGCCTGGTGGAGGGATCCAAACTCTGCTGGAAGAAAACGAGATGAAATATCAAGAATGATCACCTGACAGGGTGTGGTAGCCCACTCCTTTAATCCTAGCACTTAGGATGCAGAAGCAGGCAGATCTCTAAGAGTTCAAGACCACTGTGGTCTACATAGGGAGTCCCAGAACAGCCAGAGCTACCTAGTGAAACCCTGCCTCAAGAAAAACAAAACTGGTCCGGCCGTGGTGGCGCACGCCTTTAATCCCAGCACTAAGGAGGCAGGCGGATCTTAGTGAGTTCAGGCCAGCCTGGTCTACAGAGCGAGATCCAGGAAAGGCACAAAGCTACACAGAGAAACCCTGTCTCGAAAAACCAAAAAAAAGAAAAAAGAAAAAAAAGAAAAAGAAAAACAAAACTAAGCAGAACAAAATAATAACAGTAATAATAATAATAAAGCCATGTGTCTTCAAACATAAATTAAAATTCCACCAATGCTCTTCAAAAAACAACCCGCTCTGCTTCCTAGTCAAACCACAACAAAATAGCTATAACTTAGCTAGGCAAGGTGGTGCATGCCTTTAATCCCAGCACTCTAAGAGGCAGAGGCAGGCAGATCTCTGTGAGTTTGAGGCCAGCCTGGTTCTACAAAGTGAGTTCCTGAAGAGCCAGAGCTGTTAACACAGAAGCCCTGTCTCAAAAAAGAAAACTAAATAAAAATAAATGAATGAATGAATGAATGAATGAATTAGCTGTAACTTCCTGCTAGCTGTGTGTGTACCTGTCACCCAACCCCTCTAAGTGCACTCAATCTTCATCCTGCAGTAAGGCTGAAAGGTTGAGGCCCCTCACTGTTCCAATAAAGCAGTCTCAGCCTGTTGAGATCAAATCTGTCTGCCTCTGACTGTCCTGGAACTCTCTCTGTAGACCAGGCTGGCCTCAGACTCAGAGTTCCACCTGCCTCTGCCCAACCTGAAAATGAGATCTTTAAAAAGGAATAATTTCTATTGCACCTGGGTTTACAGGTGAACCTGGAAGTTTAGATAAACTGTTCACAAGACAGCTTCAGGCAGTGAGGTAGCAAGAGTGTTGAATTCCAGAATGATGACTCATACCTCTAATCCCATCATTCTGGATGGTGGGTCAGGAGTTTGTGACAGAGTTTTCCTGTTGTTCTTTGTTTTTGTTGTTTTGTGGGTTTGGTTTTTGGAGGGCTTTGGGGGGGGGGTCTTTTTTTTTTTTTCCAAGACAGGGTTTTTCTGTGTAGTTCTGGATGTCCTGGAACTCACTCTGTAGACCAGGCTGGCCTCAAACTCAGGGACCCACCTGCCTCTGCCTCCCAAATGCTGGGATTAAATGTGTGTGCCACCACTGTCCAGCATGTGGCCAGTTTTAACTGCACAGAGTTGTGGCCAGCTCAGTCCACATCTACCAGTGGCACCAGAGCCAGCCACACATCACTGGCTATGATAAACTACTCACCATGCCTAGTCGTACCTCAGTGTCCCAAGGAATCGTTTCCAGGACCCTCTGCAGATACCAAAATCCATAAATGCTAGTCTCTCACAGAAGACGGCTGTTTGCACAGAGCCTACCCACTTAGATACTTTTATTACAGCTGTTGTTTTTTACAATCCTGGGGAACAAACTCTGAGTCTCACAAATGCAAAGTACATGCTCTACTGCAGAGTATCATGCCCAGCCTAATTTTTTTTCAACCCTCACAGATCTATACCTTGGAAAGATCTCTAGGGGCTGGACAGATGACTCAGTAGTTAAGAGCACTGGCTACTCTTCCAGAGGACCCAGGTTCAATTCCCAGCACCCACATGGCAGTTCATGCCTGTCTGTAACTCCATTTCCAAAAGATCTGACACCGTCACGCAGACATACAAGCAGGTAAAACATCAATGCCCATAAAATTAATTAAAAAAAATCTCTATAAAGATCTAAGCTCAATGGACCAGAATTCAAACCCCCAAATCTCGTGTAAATGCCAGATGAATGCAGCAGCCCACCTTTAATTCTAGCCTCCAAAGGAAACAGAGGATCCCCAAAGTAAGTTGCCTAGGAAGACTAGCCACATCAGTCAGTTCTGGGTTTGATTAAGAGACCCTGTCTCAGCTGGGCGGTGGTGGCACATGCCTTTAATCCCAGCACTTGGGAGGCAGAGGCAGGCAGATCTCTGTGAGTTGGAGGCTAGCCTGGGCTACAGAGTAAGTTCCAGGACAGCCAGGACTATTTCACAGAGAAACCCTGTCTCAAAAAATTAAAAAAAAAAAAAAAAAAAAAAGAGAGAGAGAGAGAGAGAGAGAGAGAGAGAGAGACTCTGTCTCAGTGAGTAAGATAGAAGAGTGATAGATGATTCTGGACCTCAACCTCCACATGCACACAACACAGCCCATCCATGTTCACACACACACACACACACACACACACACACACACACACACAAATGGAAAAAGAAAATAACATTCTTTTAGAATGAACCATGTAAAAACACAGCTCTCACCTCAAACAGGGTAAAAGAGTTTATTCTGGAGCCAAATGTGAGCAACTATGAACATAGATTTAGGTTACCCCTAGTCCCATGTTCCAATGTAGAAGCAGTTTCATTCAGTTTTTATACTTAGGAGTTTGAAGTCAAGGTGCTTTTCAAATCCATTGGTGGAAATATTAAGTGGGTAGTTTCAGCAAAGAGAAATCTCAGCCACAGGCCTCAGATGTTATCTGGTGGTTCAGACCTCTGGTTGTTGGAGAATAGGGTTTTGCTAAATTAATGCATTCCAAAGGGTTTTTATCTGCTAAATCATGGAATGTCAGGTCCAACAGAGAGCTATTTAGGAAATGACCACTTAGGGGACTCAAGATAAATAACAGCCCAAGATAAACTCTAAATTAGACTCTGGACCTGCAACATGCCAACCCCTTCACAATCATTAAGGTTCTAATCAATCATCGGTGTAGAATGTTCAATTTGAAGACAGTTTCTTTCCTGAAACTTCTGTTCAGAGAATGAAAGCCAAGAAAGGAACCTCATAGCATCTAAACATATCCAGTCCCAACCTCTGACAACATAAAGTGGACACTCATATGTTTTTTTCCCTACTGTACTCACAGTACAAATCACTTCTCTGACCCCAAAAATGTGTTAAGTAACCAGAATTACTATTGCTGTGATGAAACACCATGACCAAAAAGCCAGTTGGGGAGGAAACGGCTTATTAGGTTTACACACAGCACTGTCCATCATTGAAGAAAGGACAGGAACTCAAGCAGGGCAGGAACCTGGAGGCAGAAGCTGATGCAGACACCATGGAAGGATGCTGTTTACTGACTTAATTCCCCATGGCTTACTTAGCCCAGGATTACCAGCTCAAGATTGGTACCACCCACAATGGGCTGGGTCCTCCCCCCATCAATACTAATGAAGAAAACGCTCTACAGGCTTGCATCTAGCCTGATCTTATGGAGGCATTTTCTTAATTGAGGCTCCCTCCTCTCCGATGACTTCAGCTTGTGTCAAGTTGATGTAAAATTGTCCATCACACCCTGTCACCCCAAAATGGCAGATACCAACTAAAGGTCCATGCATCAAATCCAGTTTTGACACTATCTGGAGTTAACAATGAATCCATAAATTCAAGGCTCCAACCCCCAACACTGGTCCACTTTAGACCTACCTGCAACCCCAAGCCTCAGGAACTTCTAACCTATCAGCTACAAATTGGCGCCCCAAGACTCCCCACTTCCCAAATTTTATTAAAGAGCTAAATTGCCTCACAGAAATCAAGGAAACACTATTCTTACATCAATTATTTCTGGGGTTGCTTTAATTTTTGTTTTGATTTTTTTTTTTTTTGACAGGGTCTCACTGTGTAGCCCTGGCTGTCCTGAAACACACTATGTAGACCAGGCTGGCCTCAAACTCAGATCCTCCTGCCTCTGCCTCCTAAGTGCTGGGATGATAGGTGTGCACCTCTATGCCTAGCTTGCTTATTTCATTTATTTGATTTGAAAATGAAACAGAATCTCGTGCCTCTCAGATCGGGTTCAAACTCGTTAGGCAAAATGGCTTGAACGTGCGATCTTCCTGCCTCCCCTTCCCCATTGTTGATAATATGTATAGGTTTAAGATACCTTACCAGGTTTAAGTAGTGCTAGAGATGAAACCCAGGGTTTCCGTGGTAACCAAGCACTCTATCGACTGAGCTAAATCCCTACAGCTTGGATTGGTTTACTATAAAGGACATTTTAAGCCTGGCATAGTGGCTCAGGGCTAAAATCAGAGCTCAGGAGACTGACATGAATGAAGGTTTGCCAGGAATTTGAGGCTAGCCTGGGCTACAGACTGAAACCCTGTCCTGAGAAAACTGAGCAAGTTAAAACAAATAAAAGACATTTAAGCCAGGCGGTGGTGGTGGTGGTGGTGGTGCACACCTTTATTCCCAGCACTCACAAGGCAGAAGCGGGAGGATCTCGGTGAGTTCCAGGCAGCCTGATCTACAGAGTGAGTTCCAGGGCCGCTGGGGCTGTTACACAGAGAAAGCTTGTCTTAAAAAACCAAAAGAGAGAGAGGAGAGAGGAGAGAGG
>CABHPQ010000998.1:0-15137 GCA_902168405.1 Peromyscus aztecus | reverse complement strand
AAATAAATAAATAAATAAATAAATAAATAAATAAATAAATAAATAAATAAAACTTTCCACATGGGTGCTGAAAAAAAAGAATTATTTTTGGCTGGATATTATGTTGACTGTCTTTGATCACAGTACTCCAGAGGCGGAGGCAGAGGCAGGTGGATATCTGTGAGTCTGAGGCAAGCTTGGTCTACATAATGAATTCCCAGCCAGCCAAGGCTACATAGTAAGATCCTGTCTCAAAAAATATTTAAATATGGAGCTGGAGAGATGGCTCAGCGGTTAAGAGCACTGGTTGCTTTTCCAGAGGACCCAGGTTCAATTCCCAGCACCCACATGGTGGCTCACAATCACAGTAATGAGATCTGATGCCCTCTTCTGGCATGCTAGTATACATGCAGGCAGAACAGTACATACATAATAAATAAATAAATCAAAAAAAATTAAATACACAACTTAATGTTAAATATTTTCACGGTTGGAGGAGGGGGGCGACTAGAAAGATGGCAATTAAAAAAAAGCCTTCTTTCAGAGGACTTGGGTTCTGTTCTCAGGCAATTCACACTGCTTGTTGTCAAGCCTGAAGACCTGAGTTCTACATCTAGGCTCCACAAACTGGAAAGAGTGAGCCACTCCTACAAGCCAACTCCAGGGCATCTGGCGCCCTCTCCTGATCTCTGCGATCACTTGCACATACATAGCATTCATACACACATGCCAAGTATAAACAATGTTGAAAGTGCTGGAGAGATGGCTCAGAGGTTAAGAGCACTGGCTGTTCTTCCAGAGGTCCTGAGTTCAGAACATTGTATATATAATAAGTAAATCTAGCCGGGCGGTGGTGGCACACGCCTTTAATCCCAGCACTTGGGAGGCAGAGGCAGGCGGATCTCTGTGAGTTCGAGGCCAACCTGGTCTACCAAGTGAGTTCCAGGAGAGGCGCAAAGCTACACAGAGAAACCCTGTCTCGAAAAACCAAAAAAAAAAAAAAAAAAAAAGTAAATCTTTAAAAAAAAATGTTGAAGAAAGCCTTCTTAAAATATTAAGCCGGGCAGTGGTGGCGCATGCCTTTAATCCAAGTACTCGGGAGGCAGAGCCAGGCAGATCTCTGTGAGTTCCAGGCCAGCCTGGTCTACAGAATGAGATCCAGGACAGGTACCAAAACTACACAGAGAAATCCTGTCTTGAAAAATGTTTTAAAAATTAATATTAAAGGATGAGGTATAGCTTAGTGTTAGAACATTGTACAGCACCCAGGAAGGTTATTGTATGGTTGGTTGTTTTTAGGCAAGGTCTCACTATGTAGCTCTACGTATCCTAAAACTCACTATGTAGACCAGGCTGGCCTTGAACTCACAGAAGATCCACCTGCCTCTGTCTCCTGAGTGCTGGGATTAAAGGCACATCCCACCATGCCTAGCTGAACTTGAAGGTCTTGATCTTCATTCAGCATCAGAAAAAAAAAAAATTTTTTTAAGTCTCCCCAATTTTTGTTTCTGCTTGGGTTATTTTGTTGTTGTTGTTGTTTGTTTGTTTGTTTGTTTGGGGATTTTGGTGGTGGTGGTTTTTGTTTGTTTGTTAATACTTTTTATTTACATCTTTAGCTATCCATGGGGATAGTGCATGCATCCAGCAGCACATATACAGAAGTTAAAATTTGCAGGAATCTGTCCCCTCCTTCTACTCTTTGTGTTCTAAATATCACACTAGGTCCTCAGGTTGGGCAGCAAGCCTCTTTACCCCATGAACCATCTCTCCTCAGACCCTGATTTTGTTGGGTGTTGTTGTTGTTGTTGTTTGGTTTTTTGAGACAGGATCTCTCTGGGTAGCTCTGGCTGTCCTAGAACTAGCTCTGTAGACCAGGCTGGCCTCGAACTCAGAGACTTGCCTGCCTCTGCCTCCCGAGTGCTGGGACTAACCACACCTTGCTTGGATTTTTATTTGTTTGTTTGATTTTTAACATACATGGATGTTTCTCCCATGAGGATAGCTGCACACCACATTCATGAAGACTGAGTCAGATACTCGAGAACTGGGGTTAACAGATGGCTGTAGGAACCGAACCAAGCGCCTCCATCAGAGCAGTCAATGCTCTGGAGGAGTGAGCCTCTATCCAATCCTCCCCTCATCTATCTCCTTCCCTCCCTCTCTTTCTTCCTTCCTTTCTCTCTCTCTTTCTTTCTTTCTTTCTTCCCTTCTTTCTTTCTTTCTTCCTTTTTTGAGCTGAGGATCGAACCTAGGGCCTTGTGCTTGCAGGCAAGCACTCTACCACTGAGCTAAATCCCCAACCCTCATTTCTTTCTTAAGACAGGGTTTCCTCCTGTTGTGCCGTGTCACAAGACCCCCAATCAAGACCACTACAGAGCCAATATCCCATGCAAGTACAAAGGGGTTTATTAAAACAGGCAAGCCTGGGCTTGGTCCCTGTCCAACACACTGGCTAGCCAGGTGAAGGAGGACGGCCCTGAGCTCTCAGAGTGAAGGGTTTTTAAAGGGAAAAAACCACAAGCTAGGGGGTACAAGCCTTTGCATTTCAGGGTCATACTTCAGTTAACAGGAACAACTAGCCAAGAGAAGAAAGAACTACAGAAGACAAAATACATTTGGAGACTCTCCCAGTACTATGGGAGACTTTGATGGATTAAGCCTTTGTTTTAATTTTGAGGCTATTTCTTGGCCAGTAGCCTATGCCCTGAGCGTAGTCTTAGCTGGTATCTGTGTTTCTGGAACTTGGTTCAGCTTTTATATGACTATTGCTAGAAATGAAGTTTTCTTTAAAATGGGGTTTGTCTTGCTCTCTCACTCCCACAGAGACAGCTGACCTGAGGTCGTGGGAGCTCATGGACTGTAGAATGACAGCTAGGGATTCTGCATGGGACTGACCTAGGTAGGCCCTCTGCATGTGGGTGACAGTTGTGTAGCTTGGTCTGTTTGTGGCCCCTAGCAGTGGGACCAGGATCTGTCCCTGGTGCATGAGCTGGCTTTTTGGAACCTATTCCCTAGGGTGGGATGCCTCACTCAGCTTTGATGTGATGTTGACTCCCATTGGAGGCCTTATCCTTTCTGAGGAGTGGATGGGGAGGGAGTGGAGGTATAAAGTAGGTCAGGGGAGGGAACAGGAGGACAGAAGGGAGGGGTAACTGTGGTTGGTATGCAAAATAAATAAATAAATAAACAAACAAACAAGCAGGGTTTCCTGCTGGCCTCCAACTCAATATGCAGTTGAAGACAATCTTGAACTCTTGATTATCCTCCTTCCATCTCCCAAGTCCTGGAATTGCAGGTGTGGAGCACCATGCCTGACTTAAAACTAATCTTTCTGAGCCAGGCAGTGGTGGCTCACGCCTTTAATCCCAGCACTCTGGAAACAGGCGGGCGGATATCTGAGTTCAAGGCCAGCCAGGTCTAGGGACTGAGTGCCCCGACAGCCAGGGCTACACAAACCCTGCCATGAAAAACAACAAAAAGAAACTGACAGTCTCTGTTGCAAAATGAAGCATCTTTTGTGAGGGATGAGAGGTACATTTTTCAGGCGGGGCAGTAGCCCAGGATGTCTGACATTAAGTATGATTCCCCACCACCTTCAGGGTGGCAGGAAAGAACCAACTCCCAAGGCTGGAGAGAGGGCTCAAAGATTAAGAGCAATTGTTGCTCTTGCAGAGGACCAGGGTTCAATTCCCAGCACCCACATGGGTTCACAATCATGCAAAACTCCAATTCGAGGGGATCCGATGCTCCCTTCTGACTGCTGTGAGTACCAAGCACTCTCACAGCACATGCATACATGACTTCACACATGAAATAAAATAGTTAAACCTAAAAAATAAAAAAATAAAAAGAGCCAACTCTTACAAGTTGTCCTCTAAACTCATCATAGGTATATACGTGTCATAGCACATGCCCTAAAAACACACACACACAAACACACACACACACACACACACACACACACACACACAAACACAAACACAAACACACACACACACACACACACACATACACACATTCACGGACACACTAAATAAATAATAAATAAATAAATAAATAAATAAATAAATAAATAAATAAATGTAATCTTTAGAAACCAAATTGGCTGTTAGGATTTCAAGGAAAGGCAGTGGCTGGCACAGTCTGAGCAAAGGTCTCTCTTTTTTAAATGTGTGAATGTTTTTCCTGAATGTACATCTGTGCACCACATGCATGCATGATGCCTATAGAGGTCAGAAGTCGGGTTTGGGTCCCCTGAAATGAGGGTTGTAAGCAATCATGTGGGTGCTGGAAACTGACCCTGGGTCCTTGAGAAAGCAACAAGTCTCTCAATGACGGTCCTCTAACTTTAGAGCTAGTACAACTCTCCCCTTTTATCTTTTCAAATTTTACCATTTGTTTGTTTGTTTGTTTGTTTTTTGAGACAGGGTTTCTCTGTGTAACAACCCTGGCTGCCCTGGAACTCACTCTGTAGACCAGGCTGCCCTGGAACTCACTCTGTAGACCAGACTGGCCTGAGACTCACAGAGATCAACCTGCCTCTTACTCCCAAGTGCTGGGATTAAAGGCATGCGCCACCACTACTACCCCCCTCTTATTATTATACTTTTTAATTTATTTATGTATGTATTCTTTTTAATGTATGAAGGCTGTCTGCATACATGCCAGCAGAGGGCATCAGATCCCATTATACATGGTGGTGAGCGACCATGTCGTTGCAGGGAATTGAACTCAGAACCTCTGCAAGAGCAGCCAATGCTCTTAAGCACTGAGCCATCTCTCCAGCCCTTATTTGTATTTTTTTTTCTGATAGGTTCTCACATAGCCCAGGCTGGCCAACACACCCTGTTTATGGAGTACTGGGAATCAGACTCAAGGGTTCATGCAGGCTAAGCAGTTGATCTATCAGCTGGGCCACATCTCAAGCCTCCTTGTCTATTCTTGGATCTGGGGGGGGGGGGGGAATGGACATAAGAGCTCCAACAAAAGCTGGGTGTGCTGGCTTATGCTTATACTCCCAACAATTAGAGAGGCTGAGGCAGGGGGATGAAGAGTTCAAGGCCAGTCTGGGATAAACTGTAAGACCATCTCAAAGACAGGAGGGCAGGCTTGGTGGTGAACGCATGTAATCCCAGCACTCAGCAGGCAGATCTCTGTGAATTTGAAGTCATCATGGTCTACATAGTGAGTTCCAGGACAGCCAGGGCTACATAGTGAGACTCTGCTTCAAAAAACATTTTGCTAGAGTACAGAACCCTGGAAGTGCCTGTTTTGCTGCTCTCCTGAGGAGTTTGGTCACTAACAAAGACTAAGAACACTGACTAAGAGCACTGGCTGTTCCTCCAGAGGAGCCAGGTTCAATCCCAGGATCCAGGCAGGGTGACTGAAAACCAACCATCTCTAACTCCAGTCCCGGGGAGCCACGGTCCTCTTCTGGCCTCTCAGTGTGCTACATGCACAGGGAGTGTAGATGTTCATGCAGAAGAGACACCCGTACACAATTTTATAATTAAAAATTAAATAAGAAAGGTGGTGGTAGCACATGCCTTCAATCCCAGCACTCGAGAAACAAAGGCAGGTGGATCTCTCCTAGTTTGAGGCCGGTTTGGACTGCAGAGCTACTTCCAGTACAGCCAAGGGTACAAGAAGAAACCCTGTATCAAAAAAGGGAGTTGGGGATTTAGCTCAGTGGTAGAGCACTTGCCTAGCAAGCTCAAGGCCCTGGGTTCAATCCGCAGCTCCACAAAAAAAAAAAAAAAAAAAAAAAGAAAAAAAGAAAGAGACTATCTGCATGTATGAGTTTCTGTCCTTTGTTTGACTGAGACCAGATTTACCTATGTAGCTAAACTGAAATTTGCTAAGCAAACCAGGAGGGTCTCAAACTCATGGAGCTCTGCTTGCCACTGCCTGCCAAGTGCTGGGGTCAGAGGTGTGTACCACCACTCCCTGATTAAGTCTAGTTCTTTAAAAAGACTATTGATAAGCAGATGAATACTTGAGGACTGAATGAAAGAATGGACTTATTTTAATTAATTTACTTACTCATTGTGTGTGCTTGTGCTCATGCCAAGGCAGCCATGTGCAGGTCACATGACATCTTGTCCCAGGCAGTCCTTGCCTTCCCCCATGGGTTCCTTAGTGTGGGATCTCAGGTTGTCAGGACTAGCAGCAAGTAACTTTACCTCATGGGTCATCTCACCAGCAGGGATGTGGTGACTGATTGGAGGGTGGGGTGTCCTGAAAGAGTTAAAACTGACTGATTGCAATAATTAAATAAAGTATCCTCAGGCCCTTTGTCATGGACTGTTTCTTATCTCAGACCACTGAACCATCTGAGCCATCATTTTAATTGCTTTTGTGGTTTGGTTTGGTTTGGTTTCTGGAGACCGATTTCTCTGTGTAACAGCCCTGGCTGTCCTGGAACTCTCTTTATAGGCCAGGCTTTCCTCTGCCTCCCCAGTGTCTAGATTAAGGGCTGGAGCCACACCCCAGCAGTTGATTGGTTGGAGGTTCTTCTCCTTCTTTCCTTACTGACAGGCTCTCTGCCTCCCACAACTGGACACAGAAGCAACAGCACCTCCATGACCACAGGTGAAAACAGTTTGGGGATGCAGGCCATAATCCCAGCCTCTTAGGTTGCTGGGGCAAGAAGATAAATTCCATGCCTGCCTGGGTTACAGGATTAAAGCTACACTGTCTTTATCACAAAATTGAGAGGCAAATGTGTGTGGATCTCTGTGAGTTTGAGGCCAGTGATGTCTACATGGTGAGATCCAGAACAGACAGAGCTACAGAAGGAGACAGTGTCATGGGGGTAGGGGTGGTGGAAAGGGGGAGCTCACAATGGGTAGGGCAACCACCTCTGCCAATTACTAGTTCTGGGATATCGACAAAGTCAATTAAACTCTTTCTGAAGGTTTCCATGTATATGTACATATGAAGATGTTTGATGAGTCAAATAAATTAGGATGTGCAAGGGCCTGGAGAGAAGGCTCAGCAGTTAAGAGCACTTGCTGCTCTTGGCAGAAGACCAGGGTTCATTTTCCAACTGGCACATAGATCTGCTCACAACTGCCTGTAACTGAAGTAGGGGATCTGACACCCTCTTTGACCTCTCCAGGCACTAATCTCAAATGCACAAACAGGCTTTAGGCACACATGCACACATATTTAATCATCAGGAAGTATAGGGCTACAGGGTTAGATCAGAGGTGAAGAGCACTGGTTGCTCTTGCAGAGGACCAGAGTTTGGTTGCCAAAACAACACTGTTGATCACAGGTTTTCCTAACTCCACACCCTGGGAAACTGATACTCTCTTCTTCACTCCAAGAGCACCAGGCATTCACATGGTGCATAAGTACATGTAGGCAAAACATCCATACTCACGAAACAAAATGTCTTAAATAAAAGTTAGGATAGAGACAGAAACAAGAAAATCCTTGTAAGTCTGAGGCAAATGGGTTCTACACAGTTACTCCCAGGACAACAGAGCTACCTAGTGAGACTCTGTCTCCAAAAGGAGGAGTTACTGGAGAGCAGCTCATCAGTTCAGAGCACTGGATGCTCTTCCAGAGGGACAGAATTTAAGTCCCACAGTGCAGCTTGCTCCAACCAACCCAACAGTAACTCTAGCTTTGGGGATGCCAAGCCTGTAGTTCCCTAGCATCCGTCAATCAAGTGCGAGTGCACACAATAGGACACACACACACACACACACACACAATTGCGTTTTCATAGACTACAAACTTGTGTGGGTGTTTGCTGGTTGGGTAATAATGTCCTGTGTTACCTTTCCCTGGAGCAACATAAACAAGCATCTATTCACTCATGTAGGGTACCAACGACAGAGCCAAGAAACATTGCCACCCACAGTTAGTTTGATGAACCAGAGAGTTTATTGGACTGACTTGCAGAGGCATAAGTGATTCAAAGACAGTTGTGTGACTGAAAGCCCACCTATATGAGTCACAAAACTCAGAAGGTAAGGCCAGCCTGAACTGTACAGCATGATCCTCTTTGTCCCTAATTGCCCCAAACTGCCTGTTCTCTCTCTCTCTCTCTCTCTCTCTCTCTCTCCTTCTCTCTCTCTCTCTCTCTCTCACACACACACACACACACATACACACACACACACACACACACACACATAAACACACACATACTCACACACACAGATTTTTTTTGATTTTTTAAAAATTTGTTTATTTATTTTTAAATTACACTCGTGATAGTCATTAATTACACTCATGTATTAATCACATTTGACACACAGATTTTTGAGACAAGATTTCTCTGTGTAGCTCTGGCTATCCTGGAACTCGATGTGTAGACCAGGCTGCCCTTGAACTGAGGAGATCCAAGTGCCTCTGCTTGCCATTGGCTGGGATTAAAGGTGGGAGGAGCCACCACCCTGTGATTTAGCTTAATCCTGTCTCAACATTTTTTTAAAACAAGATTGGTAGTGCACTTTTTAATTCCAACAATAGAGAAACAGAGGCAGGTGGATCTCTGTGACAAGGGGGCCACTTTAGTCTATATTGTGAGTTTCAGGCCACCTCATGCTACACAGTAACAGCCTATCATAAAACAAAATAAACCAGCCAGGTTTAGTGGCACACTCCTGTGATCTCAGCACTCCAGAGGCAGACAAATGTCTGAGCTGGAAGCCAGCCTGGTCTACAGAGCTAGATACAGGTCAGCCAGGGCTACACAGAGAAACTCAGTCTTAAAATAGCAATAAGAATAATAATTACTATTATCATTATCATTATTATTATAAATAAAATGAAAGGGAAATGGGGAAGGATAGAAAGCAGATCAAATAACAAGAAAAGAAGCCTCATTTGAGAGCAGGCTTGCCCAGCCTTTTCATGACTGAGTTCCAGCAACAGCTTCAGGCGAAGTGGTGATCCCAGCACTCAGAAGTCGCATGCAGATCAGAAGATCAAAGTTGTCCTTGAACTTCGCAGGTTCAAGGTTATGCTCAGCTACATAGAAGTTTGAGGCCACCATGGGAAAAAGAAGACCCTATCCAAAAATAAAATAAAGATAAAAACAGAATAGAAAACAGAAAACAATTAGAGAGAATAACCTGGGCTGTGAATTAGCTGTAAAGTCAGTGTTTAGGCCACACATGCCCTGGTTTTCATCTTAAGTACAACTACCCGAAAGCTCACTTTGTTGTCCAGACTTGCTTCAAACTCATAGCAATCCTCCTGCCTCTGTCCCCCAAGCACTGAAATGACAGGCATGCACCACCACGCCCACTTTAAATTTAGGACAGGAACAATCATCAACAACAAAAAATGGAGTAAAGTGGCTCAGGGACATCAGAAAACATCCCTCTGGGACTTTGTTCTGGCTCCACGTCCTTCCGGGTTTTAAGTGTTAGCCAAGGATGCCCGTGAACTCTATTCCATTATGGTGAAGGATGTAGGGAAAAGTCTATCTCCTCTACAGACAGGGGCTTGGCACTCAAGAGTTGGCTCAAAATCTAAAACAGGGTATTGATCTTGCAGAAGACAAGAGTTCACTTCCCAACACCCAGGTGGGGCAGCTCACAACTGCCTTGAGCTCCAGCTGGATGGGGTCTGATACCCTCTCTGGCATCTGTGGGCATCCAAACACAGGCACAAACATTTTGTTTTTATGAAAATTAAACATAGGGGTGCAGCTAGCAGCTTCCCTCCCCTTTCCTCCAGTCAGAACCACTGGTCAAGTGCTGGCAAGTCTTCCATTGGGCTCCACAAGGGAATGGACTGACCCTGGGGCACAGCCTCTGCCAACATTTAACTCTCCCACAAATCGTGCCACACACCCACCATCCAACCCCACCACTGATACCGAAGCTTGTATGGTTTCAAGACCTTATTTTATTCTATTTTGTCCTGGGATGAAAGTTCATCTCAGATGTGTGATTTGTAGACTTGGACAAACTTTGTTTTTAATAGGAAGTCTAATGAAGCTCACACAGGCTGTCCTGGAACTCACTATGTACTAAAGATGACCTTCAACTTCAGCTGGGATTCCAGGTCCTGAAGCTAAGGCAAGATGAGGCCAAACTGAAGTCCAGTCAGGAAAAGTCAGGGAGATTCTGACTCCAAACAGAAATAAGGGCCAAGGGGCTGGGGCTGGGGCTGGGAGAATTACCTAGCAAGAGGCTCCAGGTCCAATCTCCAGTGCACCACACACACACAGAAGCACCAAAACCACAGTTGGTTGTTCTGTATCTTTTTTATTATTATTATTATTATTTCCTGAGACAGGGTTTCTCTGTGGCGATTTGGAGGCTGTCCTGGAACTAGCTCTGTAGAACAGGCTAGCCTGAAACTCAGAGATCCACATCACTCTGCCTCCCTAGACCTTGGAATAAATGTGTGCACCACCATACCCAATTAAGTCTATTTTTTTAAAAAGACTAATTCGATTAGCAGATGAATACTTGAGGACTGAATCAATGACTTGATTGGATTTTTTTCGTTTTCTTTTTTGGGTTTTTTTGTTTTGTTTTGTTTTTTAGGTTTTGTTTTGGTTTTTGGTTTTTGGTTTTTGTTTGTTTGTTTGTTTATTGTTGCTTTTTCGAGACAGGGTTTATCTGTGTAGCTTTGGAGCCTGTCCTGGATCTCGTTCTGTAGACCAGGCTGGCCTGGAATTCACAGAGATCCTCCTGGCTCCTCCTCCCAAGTGTTGGGATTAAAGGGGTGAGCCACCTCCACCCAGCTGATTGTTTCCTTTTTTTTTTGATATTTATTTATTATATATACAGTGTTCTGTCTGCATGTATGCCTGCAAGTCAGAAGAGGGCACTAGATTTCATTATAGATGGTTGTGAGCCACCATGTGGTTGCTGGGAATTGAACTCAGGACCTCTGGAAGAGCTGCCAGTGCTCTTAACCTCTGAGCCATCTCTCCAGTCCCAATTGTTTCCTTTATATTCACATCTACTTTCTTATTTTGTGTATTTGTGTTCTTGCCAAGGCAGCCATGTGCAGGTCACATGACATCTTGTCCCAGGCAGTCCTTGCCTTCCCCCATGGGGTCCTTAGTGTTGGAGCTCAGATTGTCAGGACTAGCAACAAGTGACTTTACCTCATGGGTCATCTCACCAGCAGGGATGTGGTGACTGATTGGAGGGTGGGATGTCCTGAAAGAGTTAAAACTGACTGATTGCAATAATTAAAGTATGCTCAGAAACCTTGTCATGGACTGTTTCTTATCTCAGGCCATTGAACCATTTGAGCCATCATTTTAATTGCTTTTTTGGTTTGGTTTGGTTTCTGGAGACCGATTTCTCTGTGTTACAGCCCTTGCTGTCCTAGAACTCACTTTATAGGCCAGGATTGCCCCTCCTCCCCAGGGTCTGGATTTAGGGCTGGAGCCACACCCCAGCAGTTGATTGGTTGGAGGTTCTTCTCCTTCTTTCCTTACTGCCAGGCTCTCTGCCTCCCACAACTGGACACAGAAGCAATAGCACCTCCATGACCACAGGTGAAAACAGCTTGGGGATGCAGGCCATAATCCCAGCCTCTTAGGTTGCTGAAGATAAATTCCATGCCTGGGTTACAGAACTAAAGCTACACTGCCTTTAATCCCAACACTGAGAGGCAGAGACAGGTTGATCTCAGTGAGTTTGAAGCCAGAGTGGTCTACATGGTGAGGTCCAGGATAGCCAGAGCAACATAGTGAGACCCTTTCTTGGGTGGGGGTGGGGAGAAGGGGAGCTACCAATGGGTAAGGCAACCACCTCTGCCACTTTCTAGTTCTGGGATTACAGCAAAGTCAGTTAAACTCTTTCCATAGCTTTCCATATATATATTTGAAGATGTTTGATGTCCTTAATTTATTTAAATTAGGATATGCATGGAGCTGGAAAGATGGCTCAGTAGTTAAGAGCTCTTGCTGCTCTTAGTACAAGACCAGAGTTCAATTTCCAACTGGCACATAGATCTGCTCACAATTGCCTGAACTCTCGCACAAATGGTGCCATACAACCACCATCCAATCCTACCACTGATACCATAGCGTGTATTGACTCAAGTCATTCTTATTTTTTGTCTTTGGATGCAGATTCATTCAGATGTGTGATTTTGTAGACCTGGGCAAACTTTGTTTATAATAAGAAGTCTCATATTGGTCAGGCTAGCCAGGAACTCACTAGGTTGCTGAAGATGACCTTCAACTTCAGCCTGGAGATTCTAGGTCCTGAGGCAAAGGCAGAATGTGGCCAAACTGAAGTCCAGTCTAGGAAAGTAAGAGAGATCCTGACTCCAAATAGAAATAAATGCCAAGGGGGTGGAGATGGGGCTGGACAAATTGCCTACCAAGAGCCTCAGGTCCAGTCTTCAGAACAGGGCACACACAGAAGCACCAAAACCACAGTCGACTTTTCTGTATCCTTGAGTGTTACACCACAACCAGATTGGTGGTAGTGCTGGTGCTGGTTTTGGTGTTTGGGAAGAAAGAAGAATTCACCTGCCTCTGTACTCTGAATACTGACACTTCTCAAGTAAGCATTTCTGAGAACATGTAGGTAAAATAATAATAACTGGGGATGTAGCTTACTGGTAAGACCAGTAGACTTCCATGTCAAAAGAGTAAAGGGGGAAGAGACCAGGGGCTGTACTGGCTTGTAATTCCACACACCAAGATAAAGTTCAGCCTCCAGGAGGATTTAGGTTTTGGTTTGGTTTGTGGCATGTTGAGGATGAGACCAAACAAGGATTTTGCCAGTTCTAAGCATGGAGCCTCACCATCAGCCCTGAAAGAGTTTCACTTACACAATGGTTCCCTAATACCAGCAGCTGCTGGTCACATCCTAACCACAAGAATAGGGAGAAAAAATACAGTCAAAGACACACAGGAGTCTACTGTGGGCTTGTAGGCTGCCTGTGTGTGGTGCCGTGGACTGGACATGAGCCTCTTGCTAGGCAGGTCATCTGTCGCCTAGCTCCAGACCCAGGCCCCCAAGGCTTACTTCTATTTGGAGACACAACCTCCCCCACCCACCTTTATACCCCTACTTTTGAAGTATAATTCAAGAACTGAAAATCAACCATTTTTTTTTTTTATATTGAGACACCATAGCCCAGGCTGGCCTCAAATTTCCAGCAACCATCCTGCTTCAGAAATCCAAATGATGAAATGAAAGCTTTTAGCGGCCATGCCCAGCTTAACCACTTTAAAATGAGCCCCTTGACGGATAAATGGCTCAGAGGTTAAGAGAGCTAGTTCCTGTAGCAGAGGACTCGGGTTCAGGTCCCAGCATCCATATGGTAGTTCACAATCATCTGAAACTCCACCTCCAAAGGATTCAACACCTTCCTCTGGTTTCTGGTGCACAAACCTGCAGGCAAGTAAAATACCCATGCACATAAAATAAAAATAAATTAATTTAAAGTAAAGTGAGCCATTTCTAAATTCATAATGTGACAAAGTCATCTGTTCTGTGTTGTCCCCAAATGTTTTCCAGTTTTGTTGGTTTGGCCTTTATGGTTTTTTCATTTCAAGTTTCACAGGTTTCAATGATAATTGAAATGAACTCATAAAACATCTTCTTTCCTCAGCTTCATAAGAGCTGTGATTACAGCTCCCAAACATTCTCAGAACCCCAAAGATAACACACACACCCTGTTAAGAAGCACTTAGTGCCCTGTCTTCCTGCTCTCCTCACCTGTCCGTCAAGGGATGCCTGCATACATGAATGTGGCCATCCACACAGTGGACCACTAAAATTCCATGTCCTAAGTCTTTACACCACTGCCATGTCACAGTGGAATACTTTTTCAGCCATGACATCCACAGCTTAAAGACAGACCAAAGCAAAAGAAGACAGGACATGAAGCTCATGAATGCCTGTGAGTGACTACTTTGTTTTTTGTTTTAGTGTGTTTTTTGTTTTGTTTTGTTTTGTTTTGTTTTGTTTTTCAAGATGGGGTTTCTCTGTGTAACTCCCCTGGCTGGACTGGAAGTCACTCTGTAGACTGGACTGCCTTGAACTCACAGGGATCCATGTGACTCTGCCTCCTGGGGCTGGGATTAAAGGTGTGCACCATCTCTCCTCGATTAAACCTATTTCCTCAAAAAGACTAAGTCGATAGGGGATGATATTTGAGCACCTGATGAAAGAGTTGGGGAGTTTGTTTTAATTACATTTACTTACTTCTTTTGTGTATTTTGTGCTCTTGAAAGGGCAGCAACCTGGAGGTCACATGACAAGGAGGACAAGGCAGTCCTTGCCTTCCCCCCTGGGTTCCTTAGTGTGGGATCTCAGGTTGTCAGGACTAGCAGCAAGAGACTTTACCTCATGGGTCATCTCACCAGCAGGGATGTGGTGACTGATTGGAGGGTGGGATGTCCTGAAAGAGTTAAAACTGACTGATTGCAATAATTAAATAAAGTATGCTCAGAAACCTTTGTCATGGACTGTTTCTTATCTCAGGCCATTGAACCACTTGAGACATCATTTTAATTGCTTTTTTGGTTTGGTTTGGTTTCTGGAGACCAATTTCTCTGTGTTACAGCCAAGGCTGTCCTGGAATTCACTTTATAAGCCAGGCTTGCCTCTCCCTCCCCAATGTCTGGATTAAGGGCTGGAGCCACACCCCAGCAGTTGATTGGTTGGAGGTTCTTCTCCTTCTTTCCTTACTGACAGGCTCTCTGCCTCCCACAACTGGACACAGAGGCAACAGCACCTCCATGACCACAGGTGAAAACAGCTTGGGGATGCAGGCCATAATCCCAGCCTCTTAGGTTGCTGGAGCAAGAAGATAAATTCCATGCATGCCTGGGTTACAGGATTAAAGCCTCATTGCCTTTAATCCCAACTTTGAGAGGCAGATTCGGGTGGATCTCTGAGAGGTTGAGGCCAGTGTGGGCTACATGGTGAGATCCAGGACAGCCAGGGTATAGAGGTAGACCCGGTCATGGGGGAGAGATGGTGTAGAGGGGGAGCTACCAATGGGTAAGGCAACGACTTACTTGTTCTGAGATATCGACAGTCAATTAAACTCTTTTTGAAGGTTACCATATATATACATATATATTTATATATATGAAGATGTTTTATGAGCTAAATAAATTAGGATGTCAAGGGGCTGGGGAGATGGCTCAGTAGTTAAGAGCACTTGCTGCTCTTGGCAGAAGACCAGGGTTCAATTCA
>CABHPQ010000997.1:39413-56787 GCA_902168405.1 Peromyscus aztecus | reverse complement strand
TAATGATCTCAGCTCCTCAGAAGGTGAAAGGAAGGGAGAGAAGTGAGCGGTTCTGATCCTGTGTGACCAGTGCTTGCGGGAGGAGGAGAGGGAAGACATCTTTGCCCACACACACCCCTGCTAGGTTTCATTGCTTGACATTAGCCTGTCTGTATTGTCGAAATTCTTTACCGAGAGAATTTAGAAGAAAGGGACCAGAAAATAAGACATGACTTGTATCAGTGGTATTTTGTATTGTGTGAATACCAAGGAAGAACATATTAGTGGCAACTGATTCAAAATAGGCAAAATATTGCCTGCTAATCGTGTGAAAATGCATCTCCTGAGCTAGAGGTGTAGCTCGGCGGCAGATCCCTGACCTAGCAATGTGAGTCTCACCATGACAATGAACAAACCAGAAAACTAAAATGCACTGAAATGTCCCTTTGCATTTCAAATCTTGTCTGGTCAAAGTGCTAGCTTTGTTCACTTGTTCCATTGACTGTTTGAGATGGAATTTTATTATATGCCTGTGGCTAACCTTGAACTCTCAGCAGTCTCCCTGCCTTGGTCTCCAACCTGCTGGGATTACAGATATGAGACACCACACTCAGCTCAAAAATGTATTAGACCTGGAAAAACAATATTTTCAAGACTGAAGAAGAGACCGAGGGGGCTGAGGCTGGCAACTGCAGCCTTGGGTGATGTGTGTGTGTGTGTGTGTGTGTGTGTGTGTGTGTGTGTGTGTGTGAAGCTGTCCCTACTGAGTATTCCTTAAGTATAATTTTTCACCATCTTTGCTCTGTATGAGTGTGTGTGTGTGTGTGTGTGTGTGTGTGTGTGCACATGCACACGTAATTCAGAAGACAGTTTATGAGAGTCCTTTCTCTCTGCTCTACTCTGTGGGATCCAGGGTTGAAATGAGGTCATTCAGCTTGAGAAGGCAGGAACTAGTACTACCTGGGAAGCCGTCTCTCCAGCCCTGACTGAGGTTTTTGTTGCTTTTTTTTTTTTAAATCTGTGTGCATGAGTGCGTGTGTTTGTGTGTATATGCGTGAGTGTGTGTATGTGTGTGCGCCTGCAGAAACCAGAAGAGGATATTGGATTTCCCCAGGAGCTGGAGTCACAGGCAGTTGTAAGCCACCAGGTGTGTGCTGAGAGCCGAACTCCAGTCCCCTGGAAGAACATCAAGTACCCTTAACCACTTTACTGGGGATCTTTAATTTCAAGTTCCTCCTTGGAGGAAACTGTAATCGATGGTGTCCCTGAAGGTTGCCCTTAGTTTTCCTTCAGCTGTCTTCACCTATAACCTACGGATCACACTGGTTATAGGGGAGCAGATCACAGGCTTTCTGTAGTGGAGGGAGAAGATGGGACGCTCTAACCAGGGACTTGATTTGATCTTGCCAACAAGACTTGAAGGAAGAATGGAGAGGACGTTTCAGATTCTGCAAAGACAAGAGGGACAGAACATGAACCCCACACCTTTGTCACGGCATTTTCTCTGCTGTTCCCAAATGACAAAGGATTAAGATGAGGGGGACCAGAGTGACAATTTCTAAAATAATTCTTTCTAAGCCAGGAGAGACACTTTTTTCAGAGAGTTGTGGGGCTGGGTGGTGGCGCACGCCTTTAACCCCAGCACTCAGGAGGCAGAGGCAGGCGGATCTCTGTGAGTTCGAGGCCAGCCTAGTCTACAGAGTGAGATCCAGAACAGCCAGGGCTACACAGAGAAACCTTGGTCTTGAAAAAGATGAAGGAGGAGGAGGAGGAGAAGGAGGAGGAGGAGGAGGAGGAGGAGGAGGAGGAGGAGGAGAAAGTAGTGGTGTCACATGGATTATACGGTCTAGTTACTGTCCATAAATGTCCCACCACTCATTTGACATTATGATTTGCTGTTTAAGATGCTGACCTCACTTCTTCCCAAGTCATCAGAATAAGTAAAAACCATCTTTTGGCACAAGTATAGATGACTACTAACCCATTGGTTATCAGGTGAGATTTTCTGGGAACCGCTGCCGAATCACCACCAAGCTGGCAGGTTAGGGACACCAGTACCTCCTCACCTGTCCTTCAGAGAGGAGTGAGGGGGATGGGAAACACACAACTCTCGGCAGGGGAAGTAATGAAGAGGGTGAGTTTTGGTGTGCCTGTGAACGAACAATCATGCACAGTTATAGAAAGCTAGGCTTTCACAGGGCCTTCTGTCTGTCATCACCTGGGCTGGGAGACGGAACACTCACCTGAGCCATCCCTCTTCCTCAAGACGTTTCACCATCCTAACTCTGAGAAGCATAAATAAAGACCACTGGGAAGAGCTTTGCTGTCTGACCTTTAACCTGAAATGAAAATAAAGCTTGGAGAATGTCATCCTGACTCAAGGCTCTTGCAGAGCAACTCCTTCTCTTACCTGATGACAAGCGCCTGCCAGACCTCACAGTTACCTTTGATTTAGCTGGAATGGCATCCCCACACATAGCAGAGGTCTGTCCTGTAATCCTTCTGAAGCTTAGGTCAATTTGATGGTAACCCGAGAGCCATTTCCTGCTTCGAAATGATGTCACTGTCTGTTAACACATACTAGAGTGGCCACGGAATTCTCTCTTAGGGCAGCAGAGCCGTGGATGACACTTAGAGTCGGAGCTGGCTAAAAATAAACGTTATGTGAGCTTTCAAAATGCAAAAGGAGGTTTGAATCTAATACACCAATAAACCCCTAAAAGATATCTCAGCAGATGTTTTCAAAGAGCCCAGAGGGTTTTATGACTCAGAAATCTGCACCTCAGAGGTCTGAGAGTTTAGTGTTTGTTCAAACCGGTGCAGTTTTAGAACTGGGGTGGAGAATCAGGGACATCAAACCATCCACACCTGTAACTGAAGTTTATTTTACATTTTGCCTTTGTTTTGGTGTTTTCCATTGAAAAGAATGTCCTCTCAGCCGGGCGGTGGTGGCACACCCCTTTAATCCCAGCACTCGGGAAGGGAAGCAGAGGCAGGTGGATCTTTGCGAGTTCAAGGCCAGCCTGGGCTACAGAGTGAGTTCCAGGAAAGGTGCAAAGCTACACAGAGAAACCCTGTCTTGAACCCTCTCCCTGCCCCCCAAAAAAAGAAAGAAAGAAAAAGATGTCCTCTCTTTTCTAATGGAATTTTTGTTGATGTCTGCTGGAGGAGGCAGGGTATGTGTGTGCATGCATTGGAGTCCCTCCATACAGCCTGGGGTGGCCTCAGGTTTGGAATTAGCCTTCTGCCTCTGTCTCCCGGGTGCTGGGATTACAGGTGGATGCAACAGTACAGCACTTCTAATTGATTTGAAATCGTGTTTTTTTCTCAGTTCAGTGATTTCTACCCTGAAACTGGCTTGTATCCACACAAGGTACCTCAGGGCTAATATACAGTTCAGCTAGGTGCTGTAGCGTTCATCTCCAAGCCCATCCCTTAAGAGGAAGAGATGGAAGGATCAGGAATTCAAGGTTATGCTCAATGACACAGTGAGTTCAAAGGCACCTTTGAGATCTAAAGCCTCAGCTGGGGGTGGGACATTCTACGTGTTTTTCCTAGTTGTGCCTCTGGAATAAACTTAATAAATTGAATAGTAATTTGTGTGGATAATGGAGATTCTTTTCTGTTGCATTTTGCTCAAGGTATTTCCTCCCAAATAGGTTGAGAACCATGGTGTTGAGAAGAGGAACCTTCTCAACCAGGGTGACTGAGCACAAGAGGGGTTGGGGAGGGGAGGGAAATGACCGCAACCTGCTCCCAGGGACTGGAGAAAATTCAAAAAGAAAAAGAAAATAAAAAATAGGGTTGGAATCCATCAGTCTTCTGTGTTAGTCATCCTGGCCTTCATCCTCCTCTCCTTCCTCCCCTTCATCTTCATCTTCATCCCCTTCCTCATCAATATCTTCCAAGCCTTCCTCTTCTTCACCATCACCATCATCATCTTCTGCCTCTCCTTCTTCGTCATCCATCTCAGAAACCAAACAGTACTGCAAGGGGTTTGACCAAACACCGTCTCTGATGACCTCTCCTAACTCAGCTGCACCTGCATCAGAACGGTCGGTCAACTGGTAAAGCAGCTCTCCGGCTCTTCGGCTGCCTCTTCCCGCTGGCCTTATTCTGCATTTGACTTGAGTGTTTTGTCAAATCCTTTCCAGATTTCCATTTGATTTCAGTGGGCTTTGAAGATGGGTCACCACTCTCATTCAGATGGAATTCTTTGGAGAGAACTTTATTTTCAAAGTAAGGATTTTCATCGAAATAAGAATCTATTCTGTAACCGGATTTAATGTCTTCACATTCTGTCACTTCAACTCTGGTCAAGTAAAGTAGGGCCTCTTCGTCTTCCTCCCCAAGCAGTGCGGACACGTGTGGACGGTTGACAACTGTTGTTACCCAAAAATTTGGGATTTTGGAGATCAATTCTGACCTCTTCTGAAAAAAATGGTTGGCGGAGTTTGTTATATTTTTGTTCAGCTTTCAAAAATGTCCTCACTGGCTTTTTCATCAAGTCTGTCTGTTTCATGTTGTACTCAGTTGATGTGTTCAATTGCTCCTTCTGCTCTTTTCCTTCCTTCGGCAGGCTGGCAGAGGCCAACTTGTCCTCCAGGTCGGGGCAGGAGCCGATTTGGGTTTCTTGGGCTGAGGCAGGAGCGCACAGATTGCCGTTTCGGGACCATGGCATGAGGGAAGAGGCCAGGAACCAGAGGCCAGAGGCCAGGAACCAGAGGCCAGAGGCCAGAGGCCCGATGTGCATGCGTGCGTGTGTGCGTGTGTGTGTGTTGTGTGTGTGTGTGTGTGTGTGTGTGTGTGTGTGTGTGTATGTGTGTGTTAACCAGGAGCTTCAAAACCAGCAGCAGACGGGCATCTTTAACCCCAGCACTCAGGAGGCTGAGGCAGGAAGGTTTTGAGTTCAGACTGAGCCTCCCTAACCCACAGGAGCTGGCCTGCTCCTTGTGGAGATGACCCAAAGAGCAATGGATTTGGGGTGACTTCACCAAAGACCAGTTAAGTTCTTCAAAGAGCAGAAGGTCTCAAGTGTGGAAAGGAAAAGACCTGGAATCCACACCGCCTGGAGGAGAGCATGGGGCATCAGGAATGCTGTCTAAACCATCCGTAATGGGCTGTGAAGGGTGGACACATCCGAGGCACAAAACACATAACTCGGAGACCTGGCCGTTGCCAATGCTCATGTCAGATGTGGTGTTCAGGGTTCCTGTGGCTTCACCTGGGACTGGGCTGTGTCTGGACAGTAGGTATCTCAATTTTTTGACTGCTCAGTTATTTCCGTTACATCCAGCTGTTGTATATTGAAGCCAATGGAGTGTGCTCTAGCCATTAGGCATTTCTCATAGGGCTCCATCAACACCACCAACCAGACTGTCCTCTTCTGCAATAAAGTTCAACCAATAACTCAGGCCAAGGCTTCACACTGTGTCCCTTTCTGCTCTCTTTCTTATGACCAGATGTTTCCCTGAAACTGACCAGATCAGTGTTTGTTTTCCGCAGCTGCTTCCTGCTTGTCTTTTTTTTTTAAAGACAGGTTCTCACTCTGTAGACCTGGCTGTCATGGAACTTGCCTGACTCTGGCTACGGAGTTCTGGGATTTAAGGCATGCACCATCACGCCCAGCCCTGCTTGTCTCTAAACTCAGCCAAAGCCCGCCTTTCTCACCTCCAGGGCGATCAGTTCCAGTAAACTTCAGAAGTACATGCGCATGTGGCTGCATTTTCCTCCTTCCTGCCCTTCCCAGTCTCTCTCTTTCCTTCCTTGTAGATGGCATGAATATGTTCAATTTTGAATTGTTCATTGCTAATATACATAAAAAACACAATTGCGGTAGGTGTGGTGAAACACACTATATTCCTAGCCCTTGGGAAATAGAAGAAGGATTAGAAAGAAGTACAAGATTATTGCCAGTAGTCTAAGGTGGGGTCATCCTCGTGGATTCCTGGAAATTTCCCTAGCACTCTGTTTCTCCCTATTCCCATGATGTCTTCATTTATCATGGTGTCTCTTTCCTTGTTCTCCCACTCTGTCCCTGTTCCAGCTCGAACCTCCAGTTCCCCTATGTTCTCATCCCCCATCCTTTGCCCTCCATTACCCTGCCTCACCCCCAGTTTGCTCATGTAGATCTCATCTATTTCTCCTTCCCTGGGCGACCCATGCATCTTTCCTAGGGTCCTCCCTGCTAGCTGACCTGCCTGGAGCTGTGGGTTGCTGTCTGGTTATCCTTTGCTTTACATCTAGTATCCACTTATGAGGGAGTACATACCATGTTTGTCTTTCTGAGTCTGGGTTACCTCACTCAGGATGATATTTTCTAGTTCCATCCATTTGCCTGCAAAATTAATGATGTCGTTGTTTCTCTCTGCTGAGTAGTACTCCATTGTATATATGTACCACGTTTTCTTAATCTGTTCTTCAGTTGAGGGGCATCTAGGTTGTTTCCCATTTCTGGCTATTATGAATAATGCTGCTATTAACATAGTGGAGAGGATGCCTGAACTAGCCTACTCTGGTGATCAGATGACTGAATATCCTGTCATCATAGAGCCCTCATTCAGTGAATGATAGAAGCAGATGCAGAGATCCACAGCCAGGCACCAGGCTGAGCTCCAGGAGTCCAACTGATGAGAAAGAGGAGGGATTCTATGAGCAAGGGACATCGAGATCATAATAGGAAAATGTACAGAGACAACCAGCCAAACTAGTGGAAACACATGAAATGTGGACCAATAACTGAGGGCCCCCATGGAACTGGACTAGGCCCTCTGGGTAAGCGAGACAGTTGTTTAACTTGAACTGTTTAGGGGACCCCCAGGCAATGGGATCAGGACATGTCCCTGGTGCATGAGCCAACTTTTTGGAGCCCAGTGCCTATGGTGGGACACTTTGTGCAGCCTTGGTGCAGGGAGAAGGGGCTTGGACCTACCTCAACTGAATGTACCAGGTTCTTCTGACTCCCCATGGGAGACCTTGCCTTACAGGAGGTAGGAATGGGGGTGGGTTGGGGGAGAAGGCTGGGGGTGGGAGGAAGGAGGAGAGGGGGATCTGTGGTTGGTATGTAAAACGAATAGAAAATCCCTTAATAATAATAATAATAATAATAATAATAATAATAATAATAATAAAAAGAAGTACAAGATTAAACTCAGCTACATAGCAAGTTTGTGGCCAATTTGGGCTACATGAGGCTAAATTTCAAAAAACAAAACGAAGATTGATTTATATGTTGCCTTTTTAACCCTATGACTTTGCTAAATTTTCTTGGTTATTGGTACACAACTGTGAGTTCTTTGGAATTTTCCCCACAGGCAATAATGTTATCTACAAAGAACATTTTTTATTTCTCTTTCTCAATATGTATGCATTTCATCTCTCTATTATTTTTATCTGTTTACTTATTTATTTGGGGGATTTATTTGGAGGTGGGGATAGTATCTTATACAGTAGTACAGACTGGCTTACAGCTCACTATGTAGCTGGCACTGAACTCACAACAATCCTCCTGCCTCAGCCCCTTGAATGCCGAGATTACAGGTATAAGCCATCTATTTGGTCACGCCTGGCTCTTCTTTCTCTTGTCTAATTATACCATATTGGATCTCTTGTCTGATTTTGAATGGGAGTGGAAGTGGATGCTATTACTTCTCTCCCTCCATGCCCCCGATCTTAGAGGGAAGGCTTGCAGACTCATACTAGTTGGGGTAGGTGCTGGCTGTGTGTCTCATAGAGAACCTGAGGATACAACTCAGTTGGTAGAGTGCTTGCCTACCATGCATGAAGCTCTGATTTGAGTCTATCACCATATAAAAATTGCCATGGTACTACTAAGATGAATATGAACACACCATAGAGGATTCTTACCCAAAACAGGTGGTAATGGATAATGAGATCTGTTGGACATGCTGGACACTGGTGGACAAGAGGAGGAGAGTGCCATGAGAGGCAATACACAGGACAAGTGAGGGCTCCCTCTGCAGACATTAACCTCTACAAGGAGCAGATTAGCCAGTGAAAGACTCTGGTGGCCTACGGATTTGTGAACAAGGACTTTTGACACAAAGTAAGCCCATGAACTGGCCAAGAGTTCTGAGATGCCACTCTCTCGGTCAAGACAAGATCCTGTGTGAAGATGCTTTTTACAGACTGGTAAGGGAGATAAGCCAGTACCAAATGAAAATCACCCACAGCGGTGATGGTGGCACTCCAGGTTGTGTGGCGTTACTCCTGAGTGATGGAGTGAGATACACAGGGAGCTCTGTCATCAGAAAAAAGACACCTGCCTGGATATGCTGTTTCTAACTTTGGAGAGGCACCCGGAGCTCCCGGGATATCCCCAAGTCACTACGGATCTTCTCATGAAACTTTCTCACTTGCTTTCTGACCAGATAAATGCACCTGTTACTCCCCGGGGGTTTTCTCACTTGGGTGTCAGTCACCCCATCCCCAAAACAAACCCCTCTGCCATCCAAAAAGCCAGTTGCACTCTGATGCAGAGAACCAAGCTATAGACAAGAAAATCTGTTGAAAATTGGTCCTTACACTCTAAAATATCAGCTGCTGGTGATTTTTTTTTTCTTGTGGCTGACCTTGGACCTATGCTAATTTTTTGAAAAAAAATGTCATAAACTACTGTTTTGCTGACAACATAATTAATGTTGCTGATTGGTTTGTTTGTGGTGTGACCAGCTATATTCTAGGCCAGAAAAAGACATCAGATCCCCTGGAACTGGAATTATCAATTGTTGTGAGACACTATATAGATACTAGAAATTTAACCCATGTTTTCTGCAAGAGCAGCAAGTACTCTTAACCACGGAGCCATCTCTGCAGCCTCTATTTTATTTTTAATTATGCGTCTATATGTGTGACTGTGTATGGGTATGTGTATGCAAACACCAAGGACATCAAATCACCCGGAGCTGGAGTTACAGGCAGTTGTGAACTGATTGGCCTGGGTGCTGGGAACCAAACTAGGGTCCTTCAGAAAAGCAGTACATGCTCTTAACCACGGAGCCATCTCTCCAGCCCCTCAATACATTCTATTCAACATTCTAGTAGCAAGGAATCATTTAATAGCCCCCATGCTGGGAGGGCCCTAACTGACTTTCAGTGTATTTGAAACACAAATATATAGGGGAAATATGGTGGGTATCAGAGGATGCCTCCTGGGAAGATGGCATTTGAATTGGCAGCCACTAAAGAAAGACGATTCATTTAGACCAATGTTTCTCAACCTTCCTAATGCTGTGACCCTTTAATACAGTTCCTCATGCTCTGGTGACCCCCAACCACAAAATTGTTTTCATTGTTACTTCATAACTATAATCTTGCTACCATTATGAATTGCAATGTAAATATCTGATATGTGACCCCTGTGAAAGGGTTGTTTGACCCCCAAAAGGGTCTCAACCCACAAGTTGAGAACCACTGATTTAGACCAAATGGATAATATGGACATAAAAAGAGACAATCTTGTCAGGGGGAATAGAAACGGCAGATGGAGTTGGAAACAGGGGGGTTACTCTACATTGTAAATCAGTCAAGGTCTTTCTGTTCAGCAATGGAGCTGGGTCAACATATCCAGCATCTGTCAGGGCCCACACAGAGATAATATCTTACGTTGTATAAATCTACATTTGATTTATTATTTTTTTAAAGGTTATTGAGGTTTCTGCACCATTTCAACAAGGGTGAGCAGTGATCCGTGCACAAAGCAAGCAGGTGAGAAGACTGATCGCCCTGGGAAGCACTCTGTTTATCCACAAACACCTCCCCCCATGCACGGTGTTGGAGAGCCAGGTGACATGTCAGGAGGGACATGTCAGGAAGGATGCCTGGTGATGCTTCTCTCAACCCTCTCACCTTCCTTTGTTCTCTTCCTTGGTGTTTCTACAGCTCTGGGTCGGCTCGATTCTCTGTGAGAACGGCACTAACAGAGATCCTGTCAAGGCGTCTCTTTGGGCAGATGTTTGCACCCTACCCAGATATAACCCAGTCTGCTTCAAATCCAGGAAGAGAAATTGGGATATCAGACGTGCTGGCTAGTTTTATGTCAACTTGACACAAGCTGTAGTCATCTGTGAGGAGGGAACCTCAGTGGAGAAAACGCCTCCGTAAGATTGGGCTGTAAGCAGACAAGCCTGTAGGGCAGCAGTTCTCAACTTGTGGGTCTCAACCCCTTTTGGGGGTAAAGGCACTTGCCACCACAAGGCTGCCAAACTGAATTTGATCCCTCAAGTCCACATGGTGGAAAGACAAACTGTCCTCTGACCTCCATACATGGACCACAGCACACACATGCTTACACACACAGATCCCAATTTCTGTGTGTGTGTGTGTGTGTGTGTGTGTGTGTGTGTGTGTGTGTGATAAAATGAATGCTCACTGATGATCTAATAGGGTGAAGCCCTGGGGCATGTCAGAGTTACCATCTGCTTTGTCCAAGGTCACTCACTTAACAAGTGATTCTGTGCTTCATAGCTGTGCAGAGTGTCAGCCGTCCTTCAGATAAGGAAACTCGGGCAGGGCAGAGAACTCACCTATCTTGCCCAAGGTCGTACAGGGAGGACGTAGCTCAGTCCTTGACTCATAACTCCACATGTTCAGCCTCACCTTCCTGGCCTGACCTCATTTTGCATTTGATCCAGGAGTGCTAGTGTCCTCACTTCAAAAGAAGATGTTTATTCCATCTTTAGCCAAGGTTGCCGTTGCTAACGCTTATCATTGTTCTCACAACTTAAAGCTGAAAAAGTAGCACAGGGTATATAATATCAGGGAGAGCTTGTTTTTTTTTTCCTCTTTTTCTTTATTATGTACCTATGGCTGTCCTGGAACTGATATGTAGACCAGGCTGACCTCAAAGTCACAGAGATCTACCAGTTTCTGTCTCCCCATTTCTGGGATTAAAGTTCTGTACCACTACACCCAGGCAAGCTTGACATTTTAACATTGCCATATAATGTTTTAATAAGTATTTGACAACTGCAACACACACACACACACACACACACACACACACAGAGTTGGTGAGATAGCACCACAGGTAAACACTTGCCTCACGAGCCTAAGGACCTGAGTTCAATTCCTCAGACCCACACAAAGGTGGAAGGAGAGAATTAACTAGAAAAAGTTGTTCTCCACCTGTGTGTCATGGCATGTACACCCACACCCACATACGATGTACATATGGACACACATAATATGTAATAATTAAAAAATAAAGTGAAAATTTAAGAAATGAATGAAAAGAAGCTCTAGGCATGCACAGCTCCAGCATGTGGAAGAGAGACAGGAGGGCTGGAACAAGCTTGGGGCCAGCCTGGCACACATTGTGAGGTCAAGGCATGAGGGCTACATCAAAGACCCTAACCCTAACCAAGACCCAAACAAAATAACAACAGAAGAATCTTCACTGTTCGGCTAGCATCAGATTCTCAAATGGAAAAGGTTAGATCCGTACTCCATCCACCTATGCTTGCTTTTGTTAAGGATGGCTCCAGCCTGCTTTTGCTGTTCGGTAACACAAACCCACCCGGAAAACTGAAAGTCACAGTTCTAAGCAGCTGCCTACTTAAACTGACACACCAGCAGGGGAAGACCTGGCCTTTCCCCTGAAGAGATAATTAAGCAACTGGGCTGTTTGGGTTTGTGTCAAAAGTCACCTGTCCCCTTGATCTGTACTTCAGCTAAGGGGCATGATAGGCCTCAGAGGTCATGGGAGAAGAGGGCCAGGGCAAGGGAGAAATTTCAGTCCACCTTGAAGTGCCAAGTGTTTGTTTTCCCTGGTCGGCTCATCTGACTTCCTCTCTGGTGAAAATCTACCCTCCGTATTCCTTCATGAAAGTACCTTGGCATTCTTCAGCTGCCCTTCCCCAAACTTCAAGGAACCCAGCCCGGGACCATGGCTTTCCAAAGGCTCCTGGTGGCATCTTGGAGTCTGTTGGGTTCTGAGATACAATGTAGAGGATTTTTGATGTTTCTGTGGTCTTATTGTTTCAATGTAGCAACATGTGTTTTCTGCAGTTACAGGGACTTGACATCTTTCACCTTTCAGGGGGACTCCCTACCCATGAGCTAATGATCTGAATCTCAATACAACATTGCTGCGTGATAAGGAAATTACAATCACAATCACGTTCACTGAAAGTCACAAGGTTTTCTTCTACTCTTTAACAACTTCCCTTTTTGTTCCTCACCTTGTGGATAGCATCAAGAATTGAAGATCTAGAAGATTCCATGAATGCACAAGAGGCTTTTATCTGATTTAGGAGTCCTGTAGCAATTTCTATCAGTTTTAAAAACCTCCTTCTTATTTTTTCTTTTGTTTCCCTCCATACCACTGGCAATGCAGTGAAACCAGAAATTCTTTTCACAAAGTTTTGGTACCACCCCTAAACGCCACCCCCCCACCCCTCACCCCACCTCTCCCCACCTTCCCTAAACCCCCACCCTCTCCCCACACCCCACCTTCTCCTCACTCCCCACCCTCCCACCCTCCCCATCCCTCCACCTCCTCACTCCCCTCACCCTCCCCATGCCCCATCCTTCCCACTCCCCATCCCCCTACCCCACAACCAGGAGCAGAGCCACTATCCTAGGAATTCTGGCCACACTCTTATTGATATAAATCAAAAGCACTTTTATCCTGATTAATAAGTCGGGAATCTTAGAAACGAGCAAGGCTGTCACCAACAGCTTCCCACACAAAGGAGCTGTAGACGCTCAGGTCGGTTCTGTGGGACTCCAGGCTTCAGTTCCCCAGCTAGCGTAATCATGAACTAAATAAGACAATTGCCATTGCATTTTTGTTGTTGTTTTTGGAGACAGGGTTTCTCTGTGTAGCCCTGGCTGTCCTGGAACTCAGAGATCCACCTGCCTCTGCTCCCCAAATGCTGGCATGAAAGGCATCAGTTGCCATTACAATTTGACGATGATACTAAGGCAAGCAAGGAGCTACTCCAGTTAGACCTCACTGACTGAAACAAGGAAGCATGGAATTTTGGTTCACAGGTGCACTGGCTTGGTACATGGAAGACCAACTTCCAATGGTCTGATCGTTCTTCTCGTAGAGTCAAGGGCAGAAGAGACGTGCTTGATCCTGGCCGCCACAGTTTCTGGTCACTGCAGGCAGCAAAGCCCCTGGGATTCTGTGGACTCCAGTTGCCACCAAATTTATGACAATTTGATCTCTGTCCAGAGTAGCTGTACAAAAGATTGAGTGGAAGATGGTGGGCTGGGGAGATAGCTCAGTGGATAAAGTACTCCTCAAAGAAGCATGAGGACCGAGGTTCTGATCCCCAGAACCCACCAGTCGGGTAAATGCCAGGTGGGCTCCCACCTGCCTGAAATTCTAGCTTTACAAGGCAGAGACTGGATTTCTAGATCTATCTGGCTAGCAAGACTAGTCATATTCGAGAGCTCTGTTTGGACAAGAGACTCTGCCTTTAATGAGTAAGGTAGAGGAACAGGAGAGGATGATCTTCTCATATCAATCTTAGACCTCCACAAGACCATGCACTTATGTGTGCATGCATATACACATATGCCCACATATATGCAAACCACACATACATGAAAAAAAGGAAAAAAGAAAAAAAAAAGAAAAATGGGTCTGCTCATTCAAAGGGGCCTCTTGCTTCTTCCAAAGCAGCTTACATCTAGAGTGTTTGATAAAGGGCTTTCTTGGGCCAGGTATGGTGGCATCTGCCTTTAATCCTAGCACTCAGGAGGCAGAGGCAGGTGGGTCTCTGTGAGTTTTAGGCCAGCCTGGTCTACTACATAGGGAGCTCTTGGCCAGCTTAGGCAACAAAGTGAGACCCTGTCTTAAAATTAAAAACTGATAATGATGATGATGATGATGATGATGATGATGATAATAGACCTTCCCAACTTCACTTTTGACTCTAGTACCGAGCTCCCTTTCCAAACTCTACCAGAAGGTCTACCCCAGGTCCAAACCAGAGATAACTTTCACTCTTGGCAGAAGAAACAGTTTTGGATATTGTACTAGCACAGGAGACAAAATGAAGGTATCTCCTGGGCAGCATATATTCTGGCTTAAAAGAGAGCAACTAAGAGGAGTTTAAGGAGATCGCAGTGAAGCCGGAAGTGGGTCCTGCAGCTTCTGCCTACATCTCTCTCGGTGTCCTTCCAAGGGTCTAGACAAGGAAATGATTATGACAAAGAGTTGACTTAGGCCCACATTGCACACAGTTCTTCCTTGCTTAGAATGTCACATGGCAATGAGAAGCTGCTGTATGCTAGGACAGACTGGACAGCAGGAGTTCGGAATCCTGCGACAGTGTGTGCTTGGCAATGCATTCTCTGGCATCTTTTCTCTTTTCCTTTTGGTACTGGGGATCTTTATCTGAACTTGTCACAAGATGAGGAATCTGTGTGGTTGAATGTATCAGAAGGATGTCATTGGGCTTCTGTGCTTTGATACAACCCAAAGAAGCATCAGTACGTCTCTAGTCTTCCCGTGGATTGAGAAGACTGAAGTATGAGAGGGAACAGAACAACCTGAAGGATGTAAAGAGACTGTTGGGGTAGTTCAGTGTGCATGTGATCACTAGGGTAGATGATCAGAACTTCTGGTTTTCTTTTTCTTCTTAAAATTTTTACATCTATTTTTTATTTGTGTGTGTGTGTGTGTGTGTGTGTGTGTGTGTCACCATGTGCAAGTGAAGGTCAGAGGACAGCGTCTGAGAGTTAGTAGGCAGAGTGGGTCTCAGGATGGAACTCAGGCCAGCAAGTTTGGCAGCAGGTGTCTTTTTTATGTCTTGCCAGATTTTCTGTTTTTTCAAAAATCTACAATAAAGGACATTTTTTGTTGTTGTTGTTGTTGTTTTGAGACTGGGTTTCTCTGTGAAGCAGTCGTGGCTGTCCTGGAACTCACTCTGTAGATAAGGCTGGCCTTGAACTCACAGAGATCCGCCTGCCTCTGACTCCTGAGTGCTGGAATTAAAAGCGTGTGCCACCACCACCCAGCAGATAAAAGGAAATCTTGATGTGTTATTTCATTTTTAGTAGTAAGCAAATGTATATAGAACTGAAACAGAAAGGAAGAAAAAAAGGAAGAGAGAGAGAAAAAGAGTGTGCTAGGTGTGATGGCATGTGCCTATAAGGGAGAGGGAGTCGGAGGATCACAAGTTCAAGGCCAGCCTGGTCTACTTATCAAGACGCTGTTGAAAACAAAATGTCTGGGGGAAGAGCTCAGTGGCTAGAATGCTTGCCTAGCGTTCACCAGTCATGAATTTGATTGCCCAGCACCACATACATAAAGTGACATGATGCCTCGTGCTTGGGGCCAGTCCTGGGAGATGGAAGCAGAAGGCTGAGTCATTCTTGGTTTTCTATTGAGTTTGAGGCTAACCTGGGCTACATGAGACCTGTTCTAAGCAAAACAAAATAAAGAACCAACCAATCAGATTGGGAGTTCCAGCCTCTAACGGGGTGTCCCCATCCACAGCCCTGGGTAGAAACCCTTCCCTGCTCTTGAGCCACACAGGCAGAGAGGCTTCTTGCTGCTTCTTCCACCCCACTCATCCCTGGGAACTCCCTGGCTCCGTTTCTGTGTGCGGCAGGCGCACTCCAGCTGAATGGTTCTTACCCCACACCCCCGCCCACGCACGCTGGCCTCGGCCTCACTCACACCGCTTTCCCTCCGGGTTGCTGGTGAAATGTCACCTCCTCTGAGAGGTCTTCCTTCTGAGTACTATTTTATATGAAATACTTATTTTCTTCCCCGCCCTAACTATGCCTCTTATGAATTTCCATTCTTTCTGTAACTGTTAGTGGCGGTCACCCTTGCCTCCAGCTTGGTGAGCACTGTGCAGCAGGCGCCAACGGAGGAATGAGCAGGGAGCAGCCCCTTTGTCTCTGAAGAGGGCACTGTGAACAGCCTTGTACTTGTGTGTGCAGAACCTGATTCCACAGGGGAATTCAAGGTGGCGTGCAAAAATACACACAACACAAAGAAGAAAAATAAGTAAGCAAGAAAAGATAGAGCTAGGAAAAGCTGAAGCAGGCTGAAGAGGGCTCACCTATCTATAGGGTGGAGGGTTGGCCAGACTGCTAGTGGCCTGTTACCAGCAGTCAGCAACCTGGAGAATCGGAAACCAAAGGACACAGGAGAAGGGCATGAGGAAAAGAAGTTACCCACAGTCCCGTGGTTTGTAGGTTTGTAGGGTCTATGAAACTAAAGCCAACTCTGTTGGATCTGAGAAAGTTAATCCTGTTTCTACGAACTGAAAGAAAAATTTAGCGTGGAATTTTCTGAGACGTGGTCTCACTTTGTAGCTCAGGCTGGCTTCGAACTTCCTATGACAATCCAGGCTAACTAGCCTTTAACTTGGAGAGATTCTCCTACTCCTACCTCCCCAGTGCGGGAATTACAGGAGGGTGCCACCATGCCTGTCTCCTTTCTTTAAAAACACAAACAAACAAAAAACTTTTTAGTTAGCATACAATACATTCACCTTTCATTGTGAATGTGTTCATATATAGATCACACACACACACACACACACACACACCCCACACACACTTTGTTATACTTTGTTCTCATCAGCTACCCCCACCCCACTTCTCTCTCTTTCCTGAATGGTTCCTCTCTCTGCTTCCATGACACCTACATTCCATTACCCCTCCTGTTCTCCTTAGCAAGGATCTTAATATTTTTGTTTCCTTGTTAATTTTTTTCCTGAAAATCGATTATGGTCAGACCTAGGAAAATAACATCAAAGAACGGGACAGAGTCTCCTTGTCCTTTAGAAGCTTGTGTCGCAGAGGAAACAGGGCCCAGCTATTTATGAGGGCCCCAAGCACCCACACACTCCATTGCTTTTTCCTGTTGGATGATTATGAATTGCCAAGGAGACACAGTTGCTTAGTTGCAAGCAGGCTGGGCCAAGAAAATGAGTGCCTAGCTAAGGGCCTATGGCCTTTCTACCAAACCCGCCCTTCTAGATAACCAGGTCCTGGAATCCAGGCCCCAGAGGACCCCACAACCTTTGCTTATCAGTTAAAATCCTCCGGTTCAAATGAATATCAAAGGGAGCCTCCAGGGAAGGGAATGGTTCTGCAGGGCGGCTCACCTGCTGAGAAGATGTGAGCGGCGGGGCTCCGCTCCTTCTCTGCCTGGCACTCATTCCCTCAGGCGTGCAATCCACCCTACACCCTCTCCTACCTGCCTCCCAACACTGCTTCTGAGTTTGAACCCCTCTGAGTCAGCCCTCCACCCAGCCTTAGTCCCCTCTACAGCTATATTACTTATTTCAATTTAATTCCATTATTATCGTTTGAAGACCATATTTTAAGGCCGGGTCTCATGTAGCACAGGGGTCATGACTAGGGCCTTCTCTTCTAGCAAAGTTCATTTTATCAAGGG
>CABHPQ010000997.1:2029-21425 GCA_902168405.1 Peromyscus aztecus | reverse complement strand
GAGAGAGAGAGAGAGAGAGAGAGAGAGAGAGAGAGAGAGAGAGAGAGAGAGAGAACAGTGAGGGTCTGTGGAGAGGGCTCAGTTAGTTGGTACAGTGTTTACCTCACTAGCATGAAGACCTGAGTTCAGATTCCCTACATCCACATAAAAAAGCCAGGGCATGGTAGAACATATCTGTGCTCTCAGTGCTGTGGAGGCAGAGAGGTGGATCCCTCCAGCTCACTGGCCAACTAGCCTACCCAAATTAGGTTCAATGTGAGACCCTGTCTCAAAGGGTGGGGAGTGATGTTGACTTCTAGTTTCTAAATGCATATAAGCATGTTCCTGCGCGCGCACACACACAGGTGCACACACACACAGGTGTACACAGATACATAAATACCACTCACACACACAAAGGAGCATATTGTTGCACTGTAAAATGTTAAATTTACTACAATGTGATGATGTGTGTCATAGTGTGTGGCGAGGAAAACTGAACAACTCGGGTGTTCAGTCTCCAGTGAAGGACTGTCTGGAGTGGAGTTACCTGCCAGGCTGCGGGGACAGCACCCAGTTCCTCTCGCAGGCTGCTCTCCCAAGTGCCAAATAAGCCAATAAATTTGCATCCTGTCTCTGTGCACTTGGCAATCTCGTTTGTCTTTTTGTGACTAGCTTTTGAACTTAGCATAGTGTTTTCTAGTTTCATCCCCTCTGTAGCACGGGTCAGAACTTTCTGAGTAATGTTCCGCACTATGCCTGCACCACATCTGGGTAACCCATCCAGCTGCTGGTGGCCGTTTAGGCATCATGAATTCTGTTGCTACAAGCAGTGGCATCCAGAATCTCTGATTCCCTGCTTTTAATTCCGTTTGATTTATGACTAAAAGTGAACTTTCCAAGTCACATGGTTCTTCTCCAGGGGTGTTTTAAACATTTATTTATTTATATTTGTATGTGCATGTGGTGGTCAGAGGGCAACTTTCAGGAGTTGGTTCTCTCTTTGCGCCACGTAAATCCCAGGTTCGAACACAGGTAGTGTGCCACTTGGTGGCAAGAATCTTTCGCTGCTGAGCCATCTTGTGTGCCCCTGTGCTTAACTTTTGGGAGACTTCCAACCTATTTTCACTAGCTGCACTGTTTTACGTCACTACCAAGAGTGTGGGAGAGTTTTACTCTCCCTGACTCCTCAACCACACTTGCTACTTTCTGCTCTGTGTCATTTGTTTTTAAATAGCCTTACTAGTACGAGTAAAAGAGAGTAAGACTTTGAAAAATATGTGAGCTGGGCTCTAAGGCAATATGAAACCTGCAGAGGCATGGCCTTAGCTAAACCCAGGCTGATGTCATCAAGCAACTACCTCTCCTGGCAATAGCCGGACCTGCAGAGTAGTGACAAGCATCTCCCCTCTAGTACCATCCCATCAGGTTAGTTCTGGCCCAGTTGGTCCAGATGTACTGAGACTCCAGGAGGGCTAAGCCAGGGACAGGGGAACTGACATTCAGGGAGGGGGACAACTAGCTACCCACATCACAATGACCAGGGCCAATGACCAAAACAGTTTCAATTGTGTAGGTCAGGGCTGATCTCAGGGGCAGGCTTGCCAGCGAGACAGTGCCAACAGGACTTTCCATAGAGCAGGGACTCCTGAGGTTGGAAGGGCAGGAACATTGAGTCTTGTCAAAAGGAAAGGAGGTAGGCTCTGAACTAAAGCGGGCCCTGGGCTGTCTGTATTCAGGAAGGAGGAAACATGGAATATCAGCTGAGGTCTGGCCAGTACCTAGCCAGGTCACAGCTAGCTGATCAGCATGGGCCGCAGGGCAGAGTGGTTCCTGGTAGTGAAATGAAGGAGTGGTTGCTGGGGCTGTAGCTCGGTTGGTGGGGTGCTTACCTAGTATACACAAGGCCCTGAGTTCAATTCCTAGCACCACACAACACAGACATGGTGGTGCACACTTGCTTTTTGGTTTCTTTTCTTTTGGGTCTTTGAGATAAGGTCTCTCTATGTAGTCCTGGCTGGCCTACAACTCACTATGTAGACCAGACTAGCCTTGAATGCCAGAGATCCACCTGCCTCTGCCTCCTGTGTGGTGTACACTTGTAACACCCGGCACTCAGAAGGTTGACATAGGACGATCAGAATTTGAGGTGATTCTCAACTGCACAGAGGTTTGAGGCCAGCCTGGGCTGCCTGAAACCCTGTCAGAAAGGTGAAAGAGAGAGAGAGAGAGGAAGAGAGAGAGAGAGAGAGAGAGAGAGAGAGAGAGAGAGAGAGAGAGAGAGAAATAGAAACAGAGACACAGAGACACAGAGACAGAGACACAAATAGAAACAGAGACAGAGAGACCTAGAACATGGCTTCCCTCAAGATTTCAGGGCTGGGCATGGGGGACATTGGACCTTGATGTTCATCCTTCGTCTGGGAATGCCTCACAACTTTCTTTACCTTGGACAGCCTGCTTCTGAACTGGAGTGCTGGAGCCCCAGACCTGGGCCTTGCCTCCTCTGGGCAGGGTGGGCCCTGGTTTACACTGGCTGGGGAGATCCCACATTGTGCACATCTCTGCGACTCAGTGTCAGCGATGTGCTAGAAGCGCAAAGTGGCCATGCTGGGGGATTTACTTCCTAGGGATTGGCAGATGCTGTAAAGTCACGGCTTCTGTTCCTTCAAAATTTGGTTATTAAGCGTGCTTTGCTATTTGATGCACCTTTTGGAGAGGTGGAGCATCAAATTAGTGAATTCTAATCCCTCCAAATCCTGTTTATGGTCCCCTTGTCACAGGGCCCACACACCCATCCCTAGTGCCTCCACTGGCTCCAGGGAATACGCAAGGTAGAATCTTAGGGAAGGTGGAGAGGGGATGAACTAAGGGGACCAGAGCAGCCCTGCGTGCTTGTATAGCTGTGGAAATAGTGGGATATTGCCTCTGCTTGAGACAGAGCAGGGCTAACTGACATGTCTTTCTAGGTCCTTGGCCATGGCATGTATGGTGAACCCCAAAAAGGTGAGTAATGTAGGTTTCTGTCCCCTATAACAGTCTCAGAGTGAGCTACACAACACAAGGAAAAGTCTGAACCGTTCTGGAGATTTTATTTGTTCATCATGCATTTACTGGGCACTCGTGGTGTGATGTACCAGGCATTGGCGCTGGACTTCAGGGACTGGGAGAGCTAAAATAAGGTCTCAGTCTAGAGTACTTCATTAAGTTTGTTATTGTGGTGGTTGCTTTTGTTTTTGAGTATGTTTATTTTTTGTGTTTTTGAGACTGAGTTTCATTATGCAACCCTGGCTGACCTGGAACTTGTTATGTCTTGCTGTGTAGATCAGGCTTGTCTCAAACTCACAGAGATCAGCCTGTTTCTGCCTCCTCAATGCTGAGATTAAACCACCACACTTGGCTAAATTCTTTTTTGTTTGCTTTTTTTTCCCCAAAAGATTTGTTTTTTATTTTGTGTGTGTGTGTGTGTGTGTGTGTGTGTGTGTGTGTGTGTGTTTTGCATGTATGCATGTGTATGTGTGTGCCTGGTGCTCACAGAAGCCAGAAGGCGGCATTGAATGCCCTGGACCTGGAGTTATGGATGGTTATGAGACTCTATATGGGTTCTGGGAACTGAACCCAGATCCTCCACAAGATCAGCAAGTGCTCTTAACTGCGGAGTCATCTTTCCGTCCCAGCTTGCTTGTTCTTTGGTGGTTTTTGCTTGCTTGTTCTTTGGTGGTTTTTGTTCTTTGGAGCCAGTGTTTTTAGGTTTTGTCTGTTTGTTTTTGTTTTTGAGACAAGGTCTCTCCATAGTCTTGGCTGTCCTGGAACTCACTCTGTAGCCCAGGCTGGCCTCAAACTCACAGAGATCCACCTGCCTCTGTCTCCCAAGTGCTGGGATTAGAGGTGTGCTCCACATGCCTGGCTAACAGCCAGTGTCTTTTGTGGTCCATGTGCCTTGTATTCCTGAACTTCCTGCTTCTACCTCCCAAGTGCTGTATTATAGGTGTACCACCATGCCCAGCTACTTCATAAAATTATTCTCTTAAGATTTATTATTTGTGTGTGTGTGTGTGTGTGTGTGTGTGTGTGTGTGTGTGTGTACAGATGCCCTCAGAGGTCACAGGCATCAATCAGATCTCCCTAGAACTACAGGTAATTGTGGCTGCCTCGTGTCGGTCCTGGGAATCGAACTGTGGTCTCCTGAAGGAACACTTGCACAATGCATTACTGAAGCAGATGGGAAAGGAGGAAGGGGTTTTTTTGTTGTTGTTGTTCTTGAAAGCTGGGGCATAAAGAGGTAGAGACTGACTGGGGAGAGGGACATTTGATCTGAGTCTTAGAAGATGCCCAGGAGTTTGCTTGTTGGCAAGGGGAACAGTTTTTGTTTTCATCAGGCTGTGAGCATGTGCCAGGCTCCTGTGATGGTGGGAAGGGGGCCCTGAGGGACAGAAGCCAGATCCCGCACCACTCCTGATGCCAGGCCCCAAAGCTGCCTGGGATTTTATAGTCAAGAAGTCTTGAAAGAGCATTAAGTTGAAGAATGACAGGGCCAGGCTCTTGTTTTCTTTTCTCACTTGTCCTCTAGAACTATGTGGACCTAGACATATACCAGAGCTCGTACATGGTCGACTATAAGCCCTTCACGAAGCACAAATACTCCAGAGTCACGCCACAAGAGGTAGGGGTAGTTGCAGGCCTGTTATCCATTCTATGAGTCCCTGGAATGATCTTTATTTATTATTTTATTTTATATGTGTTTCACCTGATGTATGTGTGTGTAGTACAAAACCTGTGTATGCATACAGTGCCCAAAGAAGTCAGAAGAAAGCGTGGGAGCCTCTGGAACCCGGAATTATGGATGGCCGTGAGTCATCAAACCAGCGCTGGTGACTGAACCCTGGTCCTCTACAAGTGCAGCGACTGTTCTTAATCACTGAACTATTTCTCCAGGCCCATGATTATTATTTTAATATGGACATTGTGGCTTTTAAAATAGCCGGTGACTGGGGACTTCACTTAGAGGTTTGGCATGTTTGTGTGTGTACACGTGCGTGCACGTGATATGCCAAGATGTATAGCATATGTGAAACTTGAAGTATTATAAATTTATAGTTTAAATAACACTAATAAGGGCCAGCAAGATGGCTCAGCAGATAGAGGTGCTTGCCACCAAGGCTGAGTTCAATGCCCAGGACTCACATGGTAGAGGGAGTGAACGAACACCCACAGTTGTTTTTTGACTTCCACATGTACCATGGCATGTGTGTGTGTGCCTCCACATACCCCATGGTGTGTGCACGTGCATGCACAACAAATAAATGTAACAAAAAAATTAAATAGTATTGAGAAAACCAACACTAATGTACCCATTAGTAATCGGCTTAAGCATGGCATGTGTATTCCTCCTCTTACACACATACTCTGAACGTTAGCCGAATCCCATGTGTTTATAGAATTCCTTTAATTTTTCTTGCTGTTTATTTTGAAATAAAGTCTCACATGGTCTAGCACTGAGCTTGCCATATAGCCAAGGATGCCCTTGAACTTGAATTTCCGATACTCCTGCTTCCATCTCTTGGGTACTGGGAAGATAGGCATGTGCACCAGGCCGGGTTTAGTGGTGCTGGGGATTGAACTCAGAACCAGGCAAGCACTCTATCCGTGAGCTCTCTGCCCAGACCTAGGCCCCTCCTTCTCTCCTGCTCCTCCTCTCCTCTTTTACTTTAAAGAGAGAATTACTTGAGCTGGGGAGATTTCTCATTTGATAAACTACTTTCTGTACAAGCATGAGGACCTGAGTTTGATCCCTAAAACCCATGTAAAAAGCCAGGCATAGTAGCATGTGCTTATAATCCCAGTGCTAGGGAGGCAGAGACAGGCAGATCCCTGGAACTCATCGGCCATGCAGTCTAGCCAGATGGGCACCAGTGAGAGATGCTGTTTCAAAAGATAAGGTGGATCTGAGAAACAACATATGAAATTGATCTCTGGTCTCCACAAGTACTTGTACAGATGTGCACATGACCCCACCCCCTCCCTGTGTGTCCCTTTCATGAGAGCACACACACACACACACACACACACACACACACACACACACACACATTCTCACACTCACACAGATTAAATAAAAATAAAATGTACTATGTAATGAGGAACAATTTGTAGGTGTGTTGGCCTGCATACACGTATGTGCACCATGTGTGTGCCTGGTATCCACGAAGGCCAGAGGAGGGCATCAGATCCTTTGGTACTGAAGGTAGTTGGTTTTAAGCTGCCATGATGGTGCTCGGAACCGAACTCCAGTCCTTTGCAAGAGCAGCAAGTGCTAATAGCCACTGAGCCATCTCTCCAGCCCCATTAGAATGTAATTTTTGAAAAGTGAATGATTCATATCCTTCCGTAGCACTCATTCTCGCTAAGCATTGTGGGTATCACTCATTTTCTGTGTAGTATTGGACTATTACACTCTACGAACTCTCCACAGTGTGAGTGCTCCTTCCCTCGGTGGACATGAGTTATTTTCTTCCCACTTGGATGCTTCTAAGAAGAAGCCCATCCTAATGTGCAAGAGTTTCTTATGCCAGGAGTGGGGTTGCTAATTCTCAAGTGTGTGAGCAACACAGTTTCCCCTAAAAGCTTCTAGTTCATACCATTGTTAGCAGTGGGTGGCCACGGTGATACTGCTGTCTTGCGCAGCTTGAAAGGGTTCGAAAATTCGGTGAGTGTGGAATCATATGGTCCATGGTCATAATTTTCCTATTTCAGTTTTTGTGTTGTTTTTCAAGACAGGGTTTTTCTCTCTGTGTAACCCTGGCTATGCTGGTATTGCCTCTATGACTGGTCTAGAACTCAGAGCTCTACCTGCCTTGCCTCTACCTCCCAAGGCTGGGATTAAAGGTGTGTGCCATCACTGTCCAACTTTTTCTTTTTTAAATTTTGTATTATTTATGTTCGTATGTGTGTAAGGTACATTTGTACCAGGATGCCCACACACACATACTACACAATTGCACAGCCAAGTGGAGCAGCAGCAGCAGCAGCAGCAGCAGCAGCAGTAGTGGCGGCGCACGCCTTTAATCCCAGCACTTGGGAGGCAAAGGCAGGCAGATCTCTGTGAGTTCGAGGCCAGCCTGGTCTACAAAGTGAGTTCCAGGAAAGGCGCAAAGCTACACAGAGAAACCCTGTCTCGAAAAACAAACAAACAAACAAAATTGGCTGAGCTGCTGCAGCACGCCTTTAATTCCAGCACTCGGGAGGCAGAGGCAGGCAGATCTCTGAGTTTGAGGTCAACCTGGTCTACAGAGTGAGTTCTAGTACAGCCAGGGCTACACAGAGAAACCCTGTCTTGAAAAACCAAATGTGTCTGGGTCTTTCGCCTGCATATATGTCTGTCCCACACACATGCCTGGTGCCCACAGAGGCCACAGGGGTGTCCAGTCCTCTGGAATTGGAGTTATAGATGGTTGTGAGCCACCACATGGGTGCTTGGTCCTTTGCAAGAGCAGCCAATGTTCTCAATATTCAAGCCATCTCTCCAGCCCTGAACTTCCCATTTTAAAAAGTAGTGTGGCTTTTGTCTGGAGTGCTTTGAGGGGCACTGCCCTGGGGACCTTTCTCAGTCTTCCCTTTGTTTGTACAGCAGGCCAAACTTGACACTCAGCTCCGAAACAAAGAGTTTTACCGGCCCATGCCCAACCCCAACCCCAAGTTGGAGGATGGTTACCCTGCCTTCAAAAGACCCTACATGACTGCAAGAGACTTGGGAGTCCCTGGCTTCTTCCCACCACAGGCTCCGGTAGCCCCTGTGAAGAATGAGAGCAGGTTCACCAGCACCTGCCATGTTGCATACCCAGCTTCCCTGGCTCTGTACATGGCCCAGTTTGAGCCCCACCGGCTTCATCAAAGAGCAGACTTCCCGTGCCTCATGGAGCCTGAGATGCAACCTGCTCCAGACGTGGCCAAAGGCTACCTTCTGCTCCCTGGCTGTTCCTGTCCTTCTCATCAGAGAGTCAAGGTCCCCATCTTGAATAGGTGGGGCCCCTTGATGCCATTTTACCAGTAGAGGTGCGAGAATGCCTGTTGTTCCAGAGCATGAGGACATTCCACACCAACGCTCACACAGAAGGCACCAAAAATAAACCTGGGAAGATGTTCCTTATGGCAAGCGGTATTGTATCATCATAACCATCGGCATCATCTCAGCTCAGGAGGAGGGAGGGAAAGGGAGAAGGAGGGAGAATGTGTGTGTGTGTGCCCAACTGGAATTAGTGTCATTCTTATTTTTTATAGTTTTGCAGTGTGAGTATAGAACGTATGCATAGTTGTGTGAGTGGTGGCGCCTGCATGCCATGGTACATGTGTGGAGGTCAGAGGACAATCTTAGGTGGCAGTCCTTATACTTTAAGATAGGGCCTTCTGCTGTTTACCCTAGGCTAGCTGGTCATAAGCTTCTGGGGAGGGGGGTGTCTCCCATCTCTGCTTCTATTTAGTTGTAAGAGCACTGGGATTAAAGGTGCACTATTGTACCCAGCTTTACATGGGTTCTGGGGATTCAATCTCAGGTCATGCCTACACACTGCAGTCTCAATATGTAATACCACTCTTTCAGCATACTGAGAGTTAGTAACTATGTTGAGAGGTTCTGAAAAATCCATTAATACCAACAGAATAGCATACAATTCTGATTTTTTGAACCGAATTATGAGGACTTTGAACCACTTTACTTAAATTTTCTGATTTGTAACCTGCCTTTCCTTGTTTGTTTGCATCTCTATAAAATGTACAAGCTCCAGCTATGGGTGTTTCCCATACAATGCGAGGCAAAATCCAATCAGCTCTCTTTATAAGTTCAGTCCTATTACTTTTGGGATATTTGCTGTTAATCTCTCCCAAAAAGTTACTGCAAGCTCTTTGCCAAGCTTCACTTTCTGCCCATAATTTGTCAATGTCCTCCTTAGTTAAAGGTATGACAATTTCTGCTGGGTCTATTCCTGCTAATTGACAAAGTCTGAACTTTCCTTTTAAAATCAAGTCAGAGATCTTTTCCACATAAGTTTTTAATTTTTTTACTCTGTTCCATTCTAATATAATATCTTCCCTCTGCATTAAAATTCCTGTAGGAGAATGCCTAGAGGGTAAAATGACCAAAATGCAATCCAGCTTTGGATCCACACAAGCTACATGTCCTTCCTGTACTTCCTTTTCCACCAAGGCCAGTTCTTTCTCAGCTTCAGGTGATAATTCTTTTGGACTATTTAAGTCCTTGTCACCTTCTGAGGTTTTGAACAAATTACTCAGTTCATCGTTTTTCACCCCAACAACAATTCGTATATGGGAAATGTCTCTGAATAATCTTTGAAAGTCATTAGGAGTCCATAATCGATCTCTTCTAATTTCACCTTTTGTGGTCTAATTTTTTTGTAGACCTATTTTATATCCTAAATAATTAGTAGACTCTCCTCTTTGTATCTTTTCAGGAGCAATTTGTAATCCCCAACAAGGCAAATTTTTCTTTATTTCTTCAAACATTCTTTCTAATGTATTTGCATTTGAGTCAGCTAGTAAAATATCATCCATGTAATGATAAATTATAGATTTAGGAAATTTTTTACACATTACTTCCAATGACTGTTGTACAAAATATTGGCACAGGGTTGGGCTATTCAACATTGCCTGTGGGAGAACCCTCCATTGATATCTCCTAACTGGTTGAGAATTATTTTAAGTAGGGCACCATGAAGGCAAATCTTTCTCTGTCATTTTATTGTAAGGGTATTGAAAAGAAACAGTCTTTTAAATCGATAACTATTAGAGGCCATCCTTTAGGTAACAGAGTAAGCAAAGGAATTTCAGATTTTAGAGAGCCCATTGGCTGAATTACTCTGTTAATTGCTCTTAGGTCTGTTACCATTCTCCACTTACCAGATTTCTCTTTAATAACAAAAACAGGAGAATTCCAAGGGCTAGTTGATTCTTCAATATTCTGAGCATTTAACTGTTCTTCTACCAACTCTTCTAAAGCCTGGAGTTTCTCTGTTGTTAAAGGCCATTGCTGAACCCATACAGGCTTGTCTGTTAACTATTTTAAAGGTAGAGCTCTTTGTGTCTTTGGAAGATCATCAGTTGTTGTGCCCTGTTCTTGTACAATCTGGATGGCTGGTGACTACTCATTAGAATAGTACCTTCTAATATTTCTCTCAGAAACATGTGCTAATTTATGATTTGTTTCTGAGGTTGGAGGAATGTTAATCTGAGTATTCCATTGTTGTAATAGATCATGGCCCCATAAGTTCATAACTATATTAGCCACATATGGTTTTAATTTTCCTCTCTGTCCTTCTGGACCTATACATTTGAGCCATCTTGCACTCTGTTTCACTTGAGATAATGTTCCAATTCCTAACAGCTGAAGGTTTACCTCCTGAAGAGGCCAATTTGGATGCCAAAATTCTGGTGCAATTATCACATCTGCACCGGTATCTACTAAACCTTCCAAGAAAACGTCATTTATTCATATTTTTAATTTTGGTCTTTGTTCATTTATAGAAGTTTGCCAAAAAATTCACTTTATGGTTTCTCTTGAATTTCCTATTCTCTCTGCTACAGCTGTTCTATCACTCCAAGCAGCATGGTTTATTCCAATAGGCATTTGTTTATTTAATTGCTCTGAGAAGGGGTTTCTTCTATGATGTCAGGAAACATCTGATCTGAGTTTGCTGTGGGGGCCTGCATGAAGTCCCTCTGGGAGTTTCCCGGGGGCAGAGGCAAAGGATTACCTTGTCTGTCCCTTGTTGATCTATATTTGTTGGTTCAACGTTTACCCTTACCACACCTCCTGCATAATCCAGAAGGGAGGGGCATTCTTTTGCCGTTGTTCCTTGAATAAACATTCTTTCTAGGAATGCCCTGTTTACACTCCCTTTTCAAATGACCTTGTTTACCACAACGAAAACATTTGACATTTTTCCTCAAAGCTTTTGATATAACCTGTCCTATCCACATATCATCATGATCATGAGACTCAATATTGTGTACCTGATCCAATCCTCCAAGGGTGTTGATTTTGCCTTTAATGGCCTGATTATTCTTTTCATGCTCCATTCACATTCTCAAGATTCAGAGATTCAATTATTATCTGTCTAGCTTCTGAATCGGTATCATTCTATTACTGCTGAAAACAGCCTTTGTAAGATATCCGTAAAGGATTCTCTGGGGCCCTATATAACTTTTGTGAATGATTCAATTTTTTTTCCCTGCTTCTCAATTTTGTCCCATGCATTCATGGCTGCTATGCAGCATAGAATTAAGGTTTGATAATCATATAAACATTGTCTTTGTATATTAGAGTATTTGCCTTCTTTAAGAAGCTGATCCTATGTTGTGGGATGTCCTGCATGCTGTGGATATATGTTGCTATGATTGGTTGATAAATAAAACGCTGATTGGCCAGTGGCCAGGTAGGAAGTATAGGCGGGATAAAGAGAGAGGAGAATTCTGGGAAGTAGAAGGCTGAGGCAGAGAGATGCTGCCAGCCTCCATGAGGAGAAGCATGATGTAAGATACTGGTAAGCCATGGGCCATGTGGCAAGGTATAGATTTATAGAAATGGGTTAATTTAAGATATAAGAACAGGTAGCAAGAAGCCTGCCACAGCCATACAGTTTATAAGTAATATAAGTCTCTGTATGTTTACTTGGGGGATGCAAGTGGGAGAGATTTGTCCCGGCTGCTGGCAGGCCAGGACACACAAAAAAAAATCAGCTACAATCCTGGGAAATTTCCACACTTCGAGTTCTACATTGGTTTTTCTATTGTCTTAGCCTCCTCCTTAAACCATGTTTGCCACTGTAATTGTGCTCTTGGTTCCAGGACTGCTGTTACCAATTCTTTCCAGTCTGGATTTCTCTATAATTTCTCTATAATTCATTTTAACAGGTTTTTCTATAGCTTTTATCTTGGCACTTAAATTGATCAACCTTTTCAATACTAAAAGAAGGATAATTAAACAAATAATTTTCATAATTGATGTTACACACATCCCATCAACATTAATTATCCTCTCATTTAATTGTTCCATTTTTAGACTGCCTAATGTGTTGTCAAACAAAGACCAATTTCCTTCCATTGTAAAAATGTTTCCCATTTTTTTTAATGTGAGGAAAAAAATCTCTTAAGTAGTTTCTCCCTTTAAGATGTCTTAATTGACTTACCAAGTCTGTACAGAACAGTAGAAGTTCAAGGAAATTTCAAAGCAGCTACCTAGTATGGTGGCAGTCTGAGATGGGAATCGAGAGAGAGAGAGAGAGAGAGAGAGAGAGAGAGAGAGAGAGAGAAGAGAGAGAAAGCACCTACTACCTACCAGGAGAAGAAACAAAGCTAAAAGCTAAAGAAAGTCTGGCCACATGCTCAGGCCTGAGCTGCATCTTGCCTGAGCCAGGGGCTCTGTAAACCCACAAGCAGTCTGGCCACTTGAGCAGCTATGGCTGCTTGTAGCTTCAGCCCCTGACCGAGTGCAGCTCTGGCTTTTTTTTTTTATGAATTCCTGCACCACAGTTGGATACCAAGGACCAGATGTGAGCTCTCAGCTACTTCTCCAGCACCATACCTGCCTGCCAGCACCCCCGCCATGACGATCATGATGACCTGTGAGCAAGCCACCAATTAAATGCTTTCTTCTGTAAGTTGCCTTGGTTATGGTGTCTTCTCACAGTAATGGAACAGTAACTAAGACAGGTGCCTTTCAGGTGTGGAAAATTAAGATGTGCTAGAGGTGAATTGGGTGATAAGGACCAGCTGGGTAAGCTGGCAAAGTGTTTCCTGAGCAGGCATGTCTTAGATTTTTATTGCTGTGAAGAGACTATGACCATGGCAACTCTTAGAAAAACAACAACAACAACAACAACAACAACAACATTTAATTGAGGTGGTGGCTTACAATTTCAGAAGTTCAATCCATTATCATCATGATGGGGAGTAGGCTGTGTACAGGCAGATGTGGTGCTGGCTACATCTTAACCAGAAGGTACCAAAAGTTGACTGATGGTCACACTAAGTGAAGCTTGAAAAAAGAGATCTCAAAGCCCGCCCCCACATGGATGCACTTCCTTCAACAAGCTCACACCTACTCCAAAAAGGCCACACCTCCTAAAAGTGACACTCACTTTGAGGGCCATTTTCTTTCAAACCACCACAAAGCATGAGGATCTGAGTTCGAATTACTAGCCCCTGTGTAAAGCCCAGCAGGGCAGTGTGCACCTGTAACCTCTGCACTGGGGCAGATCTAGGCAGATCCTGGGGGCTCACTAGCCATCTAATCTAGTTTAAATGGTAAGCTCCAGGATCATTAAAGAGCCCTGTCCCCAAGAATAAAGTGGAAAGCAATAGAGGAAGAGACCAGTACAGGCGAGAAGGGGTGATGGTTTGGTATTTGTAGGATGGAAAATGACAGTTTGGGGTATTCAATAGTCTCCCCCTTTTCCAAGCTTGTGCTTTCTTTGTTTTCATTGCCTATAGTCAACTGTGGCCCCAAAATATCAAATAAAAAAATCCATATATATCCAAATATTTTTGTTTTATATTACTCTAAATACCATGATGAAATCTCTTTCTGTTCTACCCGGGATGCAAGCCAACCCTTTGGCATGCTATACCAGTTGCCAGCACCACGGACTCACACACTTTAGACTCCTTATTAAGTGAAATTAATGTTAGTTGAACACAGCTACTGGGACCCTTTGGCAGTCAGTCTAATAACCAGCAAGCTTCTAATAACTAACAGCGACCCCTCATAGTTTTGGGAACCATGCTACTCAGAAGGCTAGAGGCAAATTATCACTAATCATGACTAGAGGACACTTTTGACAAGACTCCAGCTAGTCTTGTACAGCTTTGAGCCCCGTGTACAGCACTGTCAACAGGCTAGGCAAGCACATATTGGTGCATGAGTCTGCTTTGGGGATAACCATATACTTTGTGATTAGATCTGAGGCATGATCTACAGGATAGAATTCAGATCTGGTACTGGACCGTGTCTGAGGAGGTCCTAGTAGGCCCCGGGAGGGAGGCTACTGATGTTTGTCAAATTTGACATGCCAGTCCAATTAAATTCCAAATCATTATGCTTATATCTATAAATTAGTGTTGCTGAAAGTTTTGGACAGAGCTTTTTTTTTTCCCCCCCAGTGGGCAGTGCAACTGCCAAGACTCACTGACAGTAAGTGACCATTGAATGCTCACGGGTGCGCGGGACACAGATATCCCACCCTCTCCAAGTGACCATTGAATGCTCACGGGTGCGCGGGACACAGATATGCCACCCTCTCCAAGGCTTAGGGAACGCTGAGGAAGGAGGGCGGAAAGGAGGTACGAGTTGGAGGAGGGGGGTGGAGTGTTGGCATTCTTAAAGATCCAGCCTTTTACTGTGCTGCCAAGGGCTAGAAAAGATAACCAGAAAAATTAAACAGCAAGAGAACAAATCATCCAGTCAAGTAGATGGGCTAATGAACAGAATACACAATTCTTAAAACAGGGAACAGGATGAAAATACTTGAAAAACTCCAGCATCCTGGTCTTTGGAGAAATGTGAGTGAAAGCTGCTTTTGAGATTCATCTCACTCCAGTCATGATGACTGTCACCAAGAGGACAAATGATGCTGGAGGCAGAGGCAGGTGGATCTCTGTGTTTGAGGCCAGCCTGGTCTACATAGTGAGCCACAGGCCAGCTGGAGCTACATAGTGAGACCCTGTCTAAAAAGAAGAAAAGAAAATTCTGGTGAGGTTGTGGGAGAAAGAGGAAGCTTATTCACTGCTGGTGGGAATCTGGATTTCAGCAATGGAAATCAGTGTGGAGGACCTTAACTGTGAGTAGAGCTACCACATAATCCAGCTATGTTATTCTTGAGTATATATCTTTACTTATTTATTATTAATTACATTTATTCATTTATTTTACATCCTGACCACAGTTTCCTCCCCTTCCCCTTCCCCATCCCCTCTCTGGGTATAGATCTTATGGACTCTAAGTCAACTCACCATCAATATACTTGCTCATCTGTTTTTATTGCTGTGCTATAAGCAATAGTTAAGAAATGGAACCAGCCTTTGGTTCTATTAGTAAATGAATGAACAAAGCAAGTGTGGGACAGCTGAGGCTGCAGCTCAGTTAGCAGGCTGCTTGCCTAGCATGCAGAAGGGTTCAAGCCTCAGCATTGCAGAAACCAGGCATGGTGACACGTGCTGCAATCCAAGCATTCAGGAGGCAGAGGCAGGAGGGTCAGGATTTCAAGGTTATTCTCGGCTACAAAATGAGTTCCAAGCCAGTCTGGGATTTGAGGGGTGGGGGAGGTGAAGGAAAGAAAGAAAACAAGAACAAAAGGTGGTACACAGTGGAAGTTTAGGCACCTCCAAAGAAAAATAAAATGACATTTGAAGGAAAACAGATACAGCTAGAAATCACTGTGCTGAATGAAGTAAGCTAGACAGACAAACAGTACATTTTCTCTCATACGCAGAACATAAACTGAAAATTACAGGTGTCTGTTTTTATGTGTGAAACTACACAGAGCAACATGAGAGGGGAAAGATCTTAAAAGCAGTGAGTAAATCTTTAAAACTTCTGCTGTGTAATAGTAGGAAAAGAGTATCGCATTGTTCTTTTCATCTGTATTACACACACACACACACACACACACACACACACACACACACACACATGCACACATTTGGAGGATAGACTGGATTGGAGATTGAACTGCCTGGAGGCCCTGATGATGGGATGTGGGCATTTTGCCCTCACCTGGCCAGAATCATGCCTGGCAAGACTGGCTATGGACTGGAGCCAGGACCTGGGGGCGTTGTATTCCGGGAACTTACACTTTCCATCCATCCCCCCCCCCCCCCCCCCCCGAATATATAAATGTTCCAGACACTGGGATGTGAAATTCTTTGTCATCCCAGAATGTACCTTGCTAAGGGGAAACCTGAGATATCCTGAGCTCCCTGCATTCCACAGCCTGATGCCCTTCACTGACTTGTTCTCTGCTTCCCCACCTGAGGGGAATAAAAAGAGCCGTGCTGTTAACAGACTTGCTGGCTTGGGTCATCAGCCCTGGCAGCCCTCCTGACCCCCTGCGTTTGAATCTTCCCTGCTGTTATCCCTTTATGCCCCCGCCCCCTCCCCGTATCTGGTCCTCCCCGTTGGGACCCTGTCTGGTTCTCTTTGTCTGAGTACACCCATTGTGGGTACATTCTTAGACGTGATAAACCTCTGTGTGCTGCTCTATAACGGGAGCCATAGGGTTATCAAGGAGACTAGACGTGGATTTGGCAAATGTTACCTGCTATTTGTTTGTGCATGTCTGGTCTGTCCGTCCACCGGCCCATCCAGCCATCCTAGGATCTTAGGATGGAATCTGGTATGCGGCCCTCATACCAGAAAGAAACCCACCCAGGAGCCCACCCCCTGGCAGCTCAGCAGGTGTGCGCCTGGGATAGAGTCATTCAACCCAAGGCAGGGTGGTAATTAATGGAAGGAGCTTGCTGTTCCATCCACCTACCTGCTCGCTAGGTCCCCCTCCCAGACTCTCCTCACACCATATCTCTGTCCCAAGGCCACCCTCTGGCTTCTGTTTCACCAGTGGTCGGGTTGTGTTACTGTTGGCATGAGTGAGTTTCCTCAACCCGAGGGCGCCGCAATTCGCGTTGTCTCGGCCTTTCCCGAGTCTGTCGCCCCTAGGTAGCCAGTCTGAGTCCTTTTCCCTGCACCTAGTCTTTATACCAACAATTCCTGGCGCCACTCCTGGCTGAGCTGGAGCCAGATTCCCGACACAACGGGGAGAATCGATAGAGCACCCCCCCCCCTGTATTTTAGATCTTTGCAAACTCGGAGGCCACGCTGTGCCCCGGAATCCAGGCATAGTCAGATGGGGGAGGGGGTATATCCCCTGGGTGGTGGTGCTTCTCAGTCTAGGGTCAAAATCCTGGAAGGAAGGAGGCACTCCCAGTCCTTTTCCCCAACCCCACAGCCCCATCCTACCCCCCCCCCCCATCTATCTAATAGGAACTGAAGGGAAGTCTCTGTCCCTGCCCCCCCCACCACTTTCTTCAAGGTTAGTTCTCCACTACTTCAGTAACAACCACCCGCAAAGCAGGTTGGCTTCCCCTAACCCTGATGCCAGTCTGCGCGTCAAGTGCATGCATTCCCACTCTGCCACCTGCTTCTCTCTGTGGCAGGTTTAAGTAGGCTCAGTTTTGTTTGTTTGTTGAGACAGGATCTCACTATGTAGCTCTTGCTGGCTGGGAACTCACTATATAGACCAGACTGGGCTGGAATTTACAGAGACCCTGCTTCCTGAGTGCTGGGATTAAAGCCGTGCCCACGGAAGTCAATCTGGCCTTTACAAGTCTGTGTTCTTGCTTTTTCCTCCCTTCCGTTTCCATTTTTGTCCTTTCCACCTGAGAATAATCAAAAGGAAAAGCCCGGAGCTCATTTTCTACCTTTCTAGCCAACCAGACAGAAGGATACTCAGTTCTGCGTGTGTGTGTGTGTGTGTGTGTATGTGTGTGTGTGTGTGTGTGTGTGTGTGTGTGTGTGTGTGTGTGTGTATGTACAGTTAAGCCATCCAGTCTCCACACTAGCCTTACTTGGAGAACGCACTCTCTTTTGAACTGAGGGATACCAACACTGACTTCCTTCTGAGTCTCTACTGAACTCCCTGTAGGTATCAGATCCTGCCATAAAGGTCACATCTCTTCTTTAATCTTCACACTGTGTTAGTTGCAGTAGTGGAAGGAGATTAGAGAGCTGGAGGACAATAGTAAACAAGAAGCCAGAGGCTGTGATTCCAAAAGACACTGTCCTCTCACCTGTCCCCCCTGACAAAAATGCCCTCAGGGTTTCAGAGACCCAAGAAGCCGACTTGTTATGCAAATCCGGATGCCGCTGTGGCCAGAGGGTTAGTACAAGCTCCTGTTAGGCCACTGTAGTTATGTTAGCTCTGTGATTTACTGTGTGTAAAACAGCAACCCAGACAGTTTTTTACCAAGACCTAGGAAAATTAGAGGTCATGCCAAATTCTATGAAACTACAAATCCAAGATTACTCAACATATTTCCAAATGTCTCCTGCCTTCCCTCCTTCCTTCTTTCTTTTCTGTTTTGTGTTTTTTGAGGCAGAGTCTCAGGTAGCCCTGGCTGGCCTCAAGATTTTCTATGGAACCCAAACTGGCTTTACATTTCTGAACCTCCTGCCAGTGACACATGCGGAAGAGGCTGGATCTGAGTGGAGGCCAGCCTGCTCTGCTGAGTTCCAGGCCAGCCAAGCAGACTTAGTGAGATTCCAAAAGAAAATAAAACTCGGAAAAATCCCGCCTCCACTTCCCAAGTGCTCGGATTTCAGGTGTGAAACTCCTGGTCCCGGTTTTCGTCATTTTGTTTATTTGGCATGGTTGGCAGTGGTAGAACACAAAGAAGTCACTGTTACATCCTTGAGGAAGTTCACCCCAAGCAGACGGTTTGGGAACGGCTCCTATAAACATTCTATACCCATGAAAACAATTTCATCCTGTTGGGTCCAGGGTCTCACAATAATGGGGGACAGACCACCAAAGTTTATTAAGAAGCAAACTTTATTCCAGAAAAAAACAAAGAAAAAAAATAAAATAAACAACACCGCGGGGCACAAAAGCTTATCAGCTAGCTGAGACTACAGCCAGAGTTGGATTTTAAGGCTGTGGCAGTTGGAGGGGGGTTATGAGCCCCTTTTTATAGTAAGGGGGAAGGCATTAGGCACAGAGTGCATGCTAGGAGTCACATAGAAACATCAGGCATGGGATGCATGCTAGGAGTCACATAGAAACAACTATTAAAAGTTAACTTTGGTCCAGGCAGTTGTTGGCTAGAAGGGGTTAAAAGTTAACCCCTGGCTGCTGACAGAGGAGCTGCTGTAAGCAGACAGCCATTGTTAGCAGTTAACCTTTAGAGCTGATGACTGCCAGTGTTCATCTCTTTTTTTTTTTTTTTTTTTTTTTTTGGTTTTTCGAGACAGGGTTTCTCTGTGTAGCTTTGCGCCTTTCCTGGAACTCACTCTGTAGCCCAGGCTGGCCTCGAACTCACAGAGATCCGCCTGCCTCTGCCTCCCGAGTGCTGGGATTAAAGGCGTGTGCCACCACTGCCCGGCTCAGTTTTCATCTCTTAAGCCTATAATTTTATATTTGTATATTCCTGGACCCTTCAGCCCATAGGAAACTCTTTTGGTGGGTTGCTATCATAATGTTCCATCTCTCTGAGACTTGTATTTGCCATTTGTCTTCCTACAACATCACTTAAAAATTCCCCTTCTGGACAAACATGGTATGCACTCACTCATAAGTGGATACTAGACATAAAGCAAAGGGCAATCAGACTGCAACCCACAGATCCAGGGAGGCTACAT
>CABHPQ010000996.1:17625-37018 GCA_902168405.1 Peromyscus aztecus | reverse complement strand
TGTGTGTGTGTGTGTGTGTGTGTGTGTGTGTGTGTGTGTGTGTGTGTCTGTGTGTGTCTGTGTGTCTGTGTGTGTCTGTGTGTGTCTGTGTGTCTGTGTGTGTCTATGTGTCTGTGTGTGTCTATGTGTCTGTGTGTGTCTGTGTCTGTGTGGTGTTTGCCTGTGAAGGTCAGAAGGAAGCACCAGATCTCCTGGAGCTGGAATTACATGTGGGGTGAGCCACCCCACATGGGTGCTGGAGGGGCAGCAAGGCTGCTGACTCATCTCCTCAGCCCTTTCCTTCTTATACTCATTTTTGAAAGGAATTTGTTTTATTTATAAGTATTATGTGTGCACACAAGTGTGGTGCCCTTAGGGGCCAGAGGCTTCGGGTCCCCAGAGCTAGAGTTGCAGGCCCGGGATGAGCCTCTGATGTGGCTGCTGGAAACTCAGCTCTGATTCTGTGACTGCCGACTCATCTTTCCAGCTGCACATACGCCTAAACCAGCTTCTGATGCCAACATCTTATGCAATCATGGTGTGTGTTTATTAAATAACCGATCTTATTCAAATTCTGCAGTTCACACTAATTTCCCTCTTTTAAGATCTAATCTTGATGTACTTTATGTACTTTCGCTTTAGTATGATGTACTTTAGCTGGTCTCATCCAGTATGAGATATTTTTCTGATCTATTTTTCATAACCTTGAAGCTTTTGAAGGTTATTGGTAAATATTTTTGTATCCCCGTAATGGGTTTCTCTGCCAACACAATAACCCAGAAAAAGCCAAATCAAAAGTCTAGGTTAAAGGAGCCAAGCACTCTCAGGTGACTCTCAAGCCCCCCAGAAGTGAGAAGGGGGAGGAAGAGGAGACATCACAAGGCAGGTCTGGGGACCGGAGCTTAAACACCCTGTAGGCGCTGTCTTGAGCAGCTCCATGGGAGGAGCTGCCACTTGGTGGGCTTTCTGAGAAAGGCCGGGTTTAGAATGGGGGGAGTGAGGTCAAGGGGAGCTTCCAGCTGAACATCCCAACCTTCTTGGATATATGGGCACGGGTTCAAGTCTGGCTACTTCCTACTGACATGGGACAGCTTGGGGAGGGGGAGTCAGGAGTCAGTGGGCTCATGCTCAGTGGGAGGTGTAGGTGAAGAAGCATTCTGTTAACTGCCATCCTGGAGACCCGAGGGATCTGTTTCTTGAGGAAGGGAGAAGGCAAGTTGCTGGGAGAAAAAACAGGTTATTAACACTGGCCCTCTGAACAGGGATAGCCATGGGGCAAGTGGAGACTGCCAGAAAGAATGGACCAGAGATGTGACTGGTTGTACAGAAGAGACAAGGGTGGATGAGCCAGACACAAGGGCAGATACGCACTTCATTGGGACATTTTGAAAAACCAGAGGGTGGAGGGTCCCCGTTGCTGGACAGACCATCTATCCTAGACAGGTGCCTGCCAGAGCCTGGAGAGGTGGTACCAGCACTGTTGTCCCTGGAACTTGGGGGGGATGACATGCCAATTGGGGGATGATGTATTCCAGGAGTACCTGAGCCATCACAGCTCCTCTTTCCGTGGAGATGGGGAGTGCCTCCATCCATCCTATAAAGGTGTCAACAGGAGTTAAGAAATAACGGAGCTTTTTATCAGTGGGCATGTGGATGAAGTCCACCTGCCAGTCGCCTGGTTGGTGTACTTAGAGCTGGCACAGGGGCTGACATCTCTGGAGGACCCCCTTTGGGTTGGTCTTGGCACAGGTCTGTCAGGAGGAGTGGACCTGTAAAACACAGGCTTGAAAGATGGGTGGGGTCAAAGTGGGGCTCTAGAGACTGATGTTAGTTTCCACCAGGCCAGATTCCTTGATACAGTAGCAGAACTCTTTCCCCAGGAACCTGCAGGTGTCTGTAAAACAGCTGGAACAGATTTACATCTTGGTGTCATAGTAAAAGGCTATGGCTTTGGGTTGGAAGGCATGAACATTTTTCCTAGTGCCTGGTTTTAGCCCGATGAAACACACTTTAAGTCTGTACTTAGAAGACAACCAGAGGAAATTTACTAACAAAAGAGGCTGAGCAAGTGAAAGAAAGGGAGGGAAGGAGGCTGAGGAGCAGGGGAGGAAGAACAGAGTTGAACACGCCTGTAGGCTTCCATACCCTCTTTAATGCTAACCTGTTTTTGAGCGGGAGGAGTTGGTATTTCAGCAGAGTTTTGCTATATGTGGCTGGAGACAACACAGTAACGCTGAAAAAGCCTCTATGCAGTCCTAAAAGCTAAGACCGATAAAAGACACAGAAATTTAAGAACTCAGTCAGTGCTCTATCAGTTTATCAGTGCTAAAATTCTGAACCTCTAGAGTTCCAGTGTAACAAAAGCATAGAAAGGGGGTGGAATTCTGAAACATGTTTACATACCTGAAGTGGGAAGTTACATCTGAAGCCTGTTTATCCTTTACTATGAAGCCTGTAAACAAGGCAAAACTGTATTTTCAACAGGAAACTTAACTAATGAATTAATGAGCTGCCAATGTGGTTGTAGCCTTGGTTGGTCGGGGGGAGAACTGTTAAACTGTAAATCTATCAGTACCGCAGTCATCAAACACCGTCTTCAGATCTGAGAAGGATAAATTTCACCAGAGTAAGCGGAAGTGAAACAGCTTTCTGGCTACCTGTGCAGCCATCCCAGGTTTCTCCGTGGTCGTTGAGGACAGAGGTGCCAAGGCAGTATCAGTCTTCAGCTGCCAAGCCCAGAAGACCTGACAGATTTCCCTGGGGAGTAGGAATTGGGGGAGACTGGCCTACCTTGTCTTGGCAAAGTGGGGCAATCAATTCCCCAATGTCCTCCTTGTCCACAGTCTGGACAGGGTCTTAGCAGCAGTTACAGCTCAAGGCAGTTTTCAGCTCTGTGGCTGGCTTTGCTACATTTAAAGCAAGCTCCAGGTGGAAGTTCTTCTGTGGCCATCCATCTTCCTTGGAAGAGATACAGGGTCCTTTCCAGGAGCTGGCATGTCTCTATCATGGGAAGCTTTTTTATTAAATGCTATATTCTCAGATCTCTGGAGTGTTTGAGGATTAAGGGATCATTATCTGTTAGGTATAAGCAGTTTAGTATCTCCAGAAGGCAAAATCCAGTTTTCACAATGTAAACAATTCAGTGTTTCTAAAATCAATACCAAGGGGATTAATCTTCCATTACAAAATCTGGCTGCCAGCAAGATATAGCCCTGTACATGAATGCATGGAGGTGCAGCTTTAATACCTCAGTAAACCAGCATTGTTGTAAATCCTATCTTTCAAAAACCTTGGTTTTAGGACAGGACAGGAATTATCATGTAGAAATCTATTGTAATACAAAATATCATGGAGATCTAATGTCTCCTTGGTGGGCCCTCCATAAGGTCACCTTTATTTAAGATGGTGATGAAGTCATATGACCTCTCTCTTCTCCATCCTTGTTCAAAATGGTGGCTGTGTTAGTTGAGGTGGTGGCAGACCGTGTGTTGTTTCCCAGAGCAGTTCCAATTTGGAGTTACAAGGTTTAAGCTAACTTTTTGTTACAGATTTTTTAACCATATACAATTCCTTAGCTTTTTTTTAAAATTAGGTAGAACAGTATAAAATAACTTTCTCTGTCACCACATCAGATTCAGGGCCAGAAAATCCCAGAGGCAAATTCTGAGCCCAGGCATCTAGTTGTAATAACAATTGATCTATTACCAAGAAACACAGAACATGTAAACTCAGGCATCCAAGGCCAGTCAGAAACACACATGCAGTGGCCACATACATTCACACATCCAACTAAGCCTGAAGTAATTCTGTGTGGCTCCCATGTCCACAAGAAAACATACAGGCACAGATACATACATACATACAAAATAGACAAGACTTTCATAACAACAGCAAGACAAACAACTTTCTGTGGGAAACAGACATTGTGACCAATCATTTAGACTTTAAATCATGTCAGATGAGCAACTTAAAAATCCTGAAATAAGAGTTTACAGTATAAAGAAACATGTAAGAACCATAGGAATAGACAGATGAACAGGGAGGGGGAGGGGCTGAGTGCAGAGCCCAAAAGCCCTGGTGAGGGAGCTCAAACCATGTATTGTATATTGTGAGACAGCCCCAACTTGAACAAATTTTGGAGCAGCCACCCCAGGGGTGACTGAGGATTGGGTTTAGACTCAGCACTGCCCATTTCTAAGCGCATGCCAGAGACTAAAGACTAGGGTGAGGCATCCCCAAGGATAGCCTGAGGTTGAGCAGTGGGCATTGGTGGGTAGCCTTTGGGAAGGACATCTCCTCACACAAAGGTTCCCTGGAGCAAAGACTGTCTTTGCTCAAGAAGTGAATCAGGCTTGCCCTGGTGCAGCCAAGACTTGGCAGGGGATCCCGGGTTTCTGCACCAGATGAGAAATATTTTTGGATCCCTGGTAGTGGGTTTCTCCGCTGATGCAATAAGCCAGATCAAACCGAATTAAAAGTCCAGGTTTAAGGAGCCAAGCACTCTCAGGTGACTCTCAAGCCCCCCAGAAGTGAGGCAGGGGAGGAAGGAGGAGAAATCACATGGCAGGTCTAGGGACCGGAGCTTAAATACCCTCTAGGTGCAGTATTGAGCAGCTCCAGGAAAGAAGACCCTTGGCAGGCTTCTGAGAAGGGCAGGGTTTGGAATACAGGGGAGTGAGGCCAAGGGGAACTTCTAACTGAACAGTTAGTGATCAGTTATTTTGTGAATTTCCTTCAGTTTTAGTTCTCAATCTTTCTCGTATGAGACTAACATTGTGGGTGGGTAGGCCCTGAGTTCTTATCACAGAGGCCATGCGTCCTTAGAATGGGGACATGGTGTCAAGGGTTTATTATTGGAAACATGAAAACACCACTTGAAGATGGTGTCAGCCAGGCTTTCCCTATGCAGAGCCACCGTTCCCTGTATATTCTGCTTTTAGAAATGAAGTACAAAGTCTAGCTTGCATTCACGGGGAAGAGAATTAAGCTCCACCTCCTGGACAGAGGAATACTGAAAATGTATAGACTCATAGTAAAGCCACTACAATGACAAATACGCTGGCAGAAATATTGTGACTTGAAGCTGTGTAAATGTCCTGCTCCTCCTCAGGACTTTGTCCACTGATTTTATCACTTCTCGTAAGATGCTGCCTGTGCAGTTATTACTGTGTTACTTTAATGATGATTTTTCTTTCCTTCATTCCTTCTGTGTTTGGTTGGAATTCTTCCATAGGAAAGTCTCCTACAGTTCCTTTTCCCTCACTTAAAAAATCCATCTCATTATCTCTATCAGTTTGGATTCGTGGTCAGTTATTGTTTGGATAACAACACAGTGCTATCGTTATTTGCTTTGTTGCTCAAAAAAATCCCATCTTTGATAACTGGGTGCGTGTTTAGACTGAGTCTTGTCTTCTTTTGACATGTTCTCTCCTCCACCATTAAGTGTCTCCTTACTTTTCGGGACTTACAGAAGTTTCAGGCTCATTTTACACTCCCTTCTTGCTGCCCTAGAATTAACCATGTCTCCACAAAGCCCTGGTTATTTTTATCAGAGAATATTAGTGTGGGCACTGGTTGTGCACACTGCTACTGAAGTGTCATTCTCCCAAGTAGCCTCAGACCCATTACACAGACGTCTATTTTGATATCTACCTCTATTTGAGATAATATACACATACTGACCTCTCTGACGCTTTAGGGTGTAGGTTTGTTCTAGCCTTTCCTGCCTTCATAGCTCCAAGCCCTGTTGCTTATTTTTAACTTTTTATGACAGTGAGAAGCCTGGCTTTTTCCATATATAAGCATGTGTCCCTTTAAAAGACAATTTTACCAAATAAAGTGCAATGTTTGTGTGCATTTATTTTTGTCTTTAAGACTTACAGTATTGGGCTGGGGAGATGGCTCAGCAGTTAAGAGCACTGGCTGCTCCTCCAGAGGACCTGAGTTCAATTCCCAGCACCCACATGGTGGCTCACAATGATCTATAATGGGATCTGGTGCCCTCTTCTCACATAAAGTTGTACAAGCAGATAGAGCACTCATATATATAAAACAAATAAATAAATCATTAAAAAAGACACAGTATCTATACAAAGCACTATTCTCCAAAGTTAAAATAACTTATATTAGCCTCTTTCCTTCCTACCCACTTCAGAGTAATTATACCTAAAGTTTGTAATTGCCCTCACCTATATTTCATCATATTCACCCAACACTTTCCCAAGTTTGATACAGTAAGGTCATTCTTTGTTGTGTGCAAGTCTGTGGATGTTAATAAATGCTTAGAGAACCATATAGAACAGTTCCCTTGAATTCAGACTTCTTCTGGATCCCCATCACTGTCAGCACATCTTTACACCCTGATTCTTGACAATCATCTCTTTGTCCCTGTTAATTCTGTCTTTTCCAAAACATTTCATAAATGGAAAGCTGGGTGTGGCTCACACATGCAATTCCAACACTTGAGAGGATTTGGCACTTAAGAATTTAGTTTTAGCTGGGCATCTTTAATCCCAGCCCTCAGCAGGCAGAGGCAGGAGGATCTGAGTTTGAGACCAGCCTGGTCTACAGATCGAGTTCCAGGACAGCCAGGGCTACAGCAAACCCTGTCTTGGAAAAAAATTAGTTTTATTAGGCCAGTTTAGTAAGCCTGCTGATTTTTCATTACTCTATTCTCTCACTGAAATAATTTAAGTAATTAGTATTCAAGAGACATGGAAACACTGAATAAAGCTTTGTATTTCCACGTTAGTCCTACTAAAAATATTATGCTTTCATTTCAGACAATATCTCGTCATACTCGAGAGCTTCTAGGAATCGAAGAGCCACTGTTCAGCCGCAGTATCAGCCTTCCCTACAGGGACAATATCGGCTTATTCTTAGAGCAAAAGGGTCACAGTGGAGTGAAGTCTGACTCCCTGACCTTTTCTGAATTTGTTAAAGCATCAGGATTGCAGGAGTACGGTCCAGAGATAGAAGCAATGGAGAACCCAGAAGAACAATGCCCAGAAGAACAATGCCCAGAAGAAAATGAGGCATTACTGCAAGATAATGACATGGTGGAAGCGTGAGGCCCTTCTGGACAAGCAGCAGGAGAGAAAACCATTTCACTGAGCTTGAAAGGTCAAAGGAAACTAATTGGGGCAGGCAGCGTGGTCTTTTCCGGTTTTCTCCTTTTCATTGAGGACAGTTAGGATGGCTGGCTCCAGTCTTTAATCTTCCCGAGTCACAGCATCTTCTGTCTGTTAAAGCTAGCAGTATTTATCTTCCTACATAATTTTCAGAATTTGTGTTGAATTCGAATACACCTAGTACTAAGATTTATTAGGGAAATTATAATTGAAAAAAAAAATGTCTCATCAAGGCACAGTACATAGCTCGAATCCTAGAACGAGGCACATGAAAGCCAGGAGGATCAGGAATCTGAGGGCCAGCCTCATGAATAAAATGGTCTTTAAAGATCTCTTGCAGGGATTCTATGATGCTGCTTAAGCTGAGGCAGGGCTTTGCGGTGCTGCTGCTGCTGTGGGCTCCCCCGTACTCCTGTATGTTGAACAGTCTGGCCTGATGATCCCTGGCCTACATCAGATGAGAACAACTATAATTGTGATGCTAAGACAGAATCTGTGATGTGTCTTAGTCTGATTCCAGTGAATCTGAGAATAAAAATGAAGATAGAGGGGCTGGAGAGCCGGCTCATCGGTTCAGAGTGCGGACTATGGCTGTGGAAGGACCCTGGCTCGGTTGCCAGCATCAGTTCAGCCACCTGGAACTCCACTGCCAGGGGATTCAAGGCGCACTGCTGGTGTCCATGAGCATCTGACAACTGTGGTGCCCGCAAACTCATGCGGGCGAGCATGCTTACATAGTAAATAAGACCTTTTTTTAAAATTTGGTTTTTTGAAACAGGGTTTCCCTGGCTGTCCTGGAACTCACTCTGTAGACCTGGATGGCCTCGAACTCACAGAGATCCACCTGCCTCTGCTTCCCGAGTGCTGAGATTAAGGGCATGTGCCACCACTACCCAGCTAGACTTTTTTTATTTATTTAAAAAGGAGCTTAAAACAGCCCCCAAATATCAGTCAATTTCCAGAGTGTTTTATGTCTCGCTGGTTTACATCTGACCCAAAAGAAGGAGCAGTGAAGCCAGAAACATGAACCAGGTGACTAGTGACGTCAGTGAAAGAATGGACGGCGTGGTGACAGTGAGAACAAGCAGCTTCAGGAAGGAAGAAGAGAGCCGGGGTCTGGGAAAGTCCTGCGTGTTGTTCAGAGCCGGAAAAGAGGATGCGAATGACCTTGGCTGTCTGAGCGGCCCTGCAGTCTTCCGTTTGTTTACACTGGACTTGAAGAACTAGTACCAGTAAACGGACAAGTGGCAGAAGAGCCAGAGAAACATCTCCATTGCAGCCTCGCTCGCAGAAAGAGCCCTTCCCAAAGCAGGTGGCAAGAATCAAGGATGTGCCAGCATTCAGGTCAGCAGAGCAGGTTTAGAAGAGACCGGAGGACAAGCGCAAAGGCTTATTCATGCGCTCTGACAGACACGGCCACTGAGACCTGGACGAGGGAAATCAGTCCTCCATTTTCACATCCGTAAGAAACAACTGAAGAACCAGCAATAAGAGATGTGACAGAGGGGGTACATACAGGCCTGTCAGTAAGACCTGGTGGGTAAAAAGCTCGTGCTCTGTAAGCCTGATGACCCGAGTCAAATCCCTAGAGCCCATGGCAGAAGGAAAGAGCCAAGTCCCTAAAGTTAGCACTGACATCTATGTGCATACATACATATCACCACACATGCACGTGCACACACACACACACACACACACACACACACACAAATTTAAAAAATATTTGTGAGAAAAGATGCATTCATTCAGGGCATCTGTTTTTACAAAAGCATGAGGAAATGTTAAATAAATATGACAAACCTGTCAGAAATTAGAGTGTTCATAAAAATTCTCAAAAAAAAAAAAAACAAAAAAACGCAAAACTGTTGTTGGTTCCAAGGAAGACTCACTGTAACACCAAAGGCAGAGCACTCAGAGCAAGTACCTTCCTGGGCTGGAGAGATGACCCGGTGGTTAAGAGCTGCTCATCAGAGGGCCTGGGTTCAGTTCCCAGCACCTACATCATGGCTCACAACCACCTCTAACTCCAGTTCCAGGGAACCCGACCCCTCTTCTGTCTGCCTTGGGCACCAGGCACATTCGCACATACAGGAAGGCAAACCACTCATACATATAAAAAAAAAATCGTGTAAAAAATACCTTCAGGAACTAGAGAGATGCCTCACTTAGCACAGCTCTGTCTCCAAGGGATCTGATGCTCTCATTTGGCCTCCACAGGCACCTGCACACACATGGCACATGCTTGCACACACATCTTTTTTTTAAGTGCCTCCTAATTTGACAAGTAGTTGTGAGGAGAAAGATGCCTGTGCAGTGCCTGTCTGGGCTACTGTGGGCCTTTCCTGGAAAAGAACCCAGTTTTGAAAGCATCTTTCAGGAAAGCTCTTGGTTCCTGGAAGATGTGTGCCGTTCATCTTCTAAGGTTTGTTTAAGAAAAATAATTTAGGCTTAGAAAGTAACAAGCAGAAAGTGGACAATGCTTTAAACATATTTGAAGGGAATTTCTTTAATAAAGTTAAAAAAAAAAGTAACAACCTTAGAAGCAGATACAGTTGAAAGACGCACAAGCATTTGATTGGTAAATGAGAAACGATAGGGGCTGGAGAGATGGCTGAGCCGTTAAGAGCACTGACTGCTCTTCTAGAGGTCCTGGGTTCAATTCCCAGCAACCACATGGCAGCTAACAACTGTCTGTAATTCCAGTCCCAGGGGACCTGATACCTATAGCAAAATAAGAATGAACATAAAATTAGATAGATAGATAGATAGATAGATAGATAGATAGATAGATAGATAGATAGATAAACAATAGGATCCAAAACGCTACCACATAGAAATTTGTATAAGACATACCTAAGTCTTGTGAGCCAAAAGGCTTACCCACTTGGAAGGAAAAAGACAACATTTCTATACTTACCAAGAAACAAAACCAATGCAGGCCTTGTGCCAGAAACCATCCCATGACATTTGCAGTGTTTATAAACACAGGAAGCCTGAATTAGAAGATGCCAGATAGCCATGTGGTGACAGAATGTCAGAAATGCATCTAGATGACCGATTAAGGACAGCAAGATGAGGCTACAGCAATGTAGTAACATGTCACATCAAGCCTGGCCATGGAGAAACTAAACTCCATCGGTCAAAGGACGAGATGTCAGCTTTCCATCACGTGGTGAGAGGAAGACCCCATCACTCCCTGAGGATTCATAAGCCTATAGGATTGTTGGGGAGGCTGCCCTGACAATCCCATCCCCCCCCTGGGTCCACAGGCATTAAAATTTACTGGGGAAGGAGGGACATTTCCTTCAGTGGTATAGCCACTAATAAGCTGCTCATGTTCTGTAAGTAGCCCTCACCCATGCTTTTGTAAGCAATCCTAATTAAACTTCATTAGTTCACAAAAGAAAAAAGAGCTGTTTTATTCTTAAATAAGCATGTGTGGCAGCAGATCTCAGGACGGCCGCTAAAGAACTTGCAAAGACAGAGACCTACTCTTTAAAGTAGGCAGGTACAGTCTTTTATATACAGGTGAATTATCTGTATCCAAATGGAGGGAATTTTTTTTTTATAAATAGAAGGAAAGTTCTTGATAAGTTACTACTTGACACCAAGCTCCTAGGCCAGTGGTCCTCAACCTTCCTAATGCTGCAGTCCTTTAATATAGTTCCTCATGTTATGGTGACCCCCAACCATATAATTATTTTCATTGCTGCTTCCGAACTGTAATTTTGCTACTCTTATGAATCATAAGGTAGAGCTATGTTTTCCCCCATGGTCATAGGCAACCCCTATGAAAGAGTTGTTAGACCCTCCCAAGGGATTGTGACCCACAGATTGAGAAATACTGCCTTGGCTTACTTCCTACAGATAGGGAAGTAAGTAAAGTGCCTCGATATGACTGGCTAATCTTGTCAACTCTGTGGGATTTATAGTCACCATGGAAACAAGCCTCTGGGACAGCCTATGGGAAGTTTCTAGATTAGGTTAATAGAAGGGAGAGTTGGAGTAATAGAGGTCCCCCACAGGTGAGCAGCACCACGCTGTGGGCTGGGGTTCAGGACGGAATGAAAAAAATAAGGGATCCAGCAGCAGTGTTCCTCTCTCCACCTCCTCATTGCAGGTGAAACATGACCAGCCACCTCTTTGCTCACCCTTCAGACGATGGCCCCAAGGCTCCGAAAAAGACTGAATTACTAAGTTGGCAAGAGGCTGATTCATTTGTATATGTCTTCAAAACTAAAGATCCAAAATTGTGTGTGTGTGTGTGTGTGTTTAGGAAAGGAGTCAGCCTCTGGTGGTGTTTCTCATTTTTAAGACTTATTTTATGTGTATGGGTGTTTCACATGTGTGTGATTGTGTTCTACATGAGTGCAGTGCCCAGGAAGTCCAGAAGAGGGCATCAGATTCTTTGGAACTGGAATTACAAAGGATTGCAAACCACCATGTGGGTACTGGAAACCAAACCTAGGTCTTCTGCAAAAGCAGCAAGTGTTCTTAACTGCTGAGCCATCTCTTCAGCTCCAAGTGTACCTTATTTTTGAGGACAGGGTTTCTCACTAGACCAGGGCTCTACCAAGTAGGCTAAGCTGGCTGATCAGAGACTCTCAAGTATCAGTCTGTTTCTGTAACCCCCACACCGGGATGATAAGTGCGCCCCACCATGGTTGGGATTTTACATGGGTTCTGGGGATTGAACTCAGGTCCCTGTGATTATACCAAAAATTACTTTTTTGGTTGCTGGGGCAAAATACGACAAAAGCCACTTGAAGGAAGGGTTCATTTTTGGCTCATAATTCAATGGTACAGTCTGTCACGGCAGAGAAGCCATGGCGGCTGGTCACATTGCGGCTGCAATGAGGAGGTGGAGAGAGGAACACTGCTGCTGGATCCCTTATTTTTTTCATTCCGTCCTGAACCCCAGCCCATAGCGTGGTGCTGCTCACCTGTGGGGACCTCTATTACTCCAAATCTCACTTCCATTAACCTAATCTAAACCCCCATAGGCTGCCCTAGAGGCTTGTTTCCATGGTGACTGTAAATCCCATCGAGTTGACAAGATCAGCCAGTAATATAGAGGCACTTTACTGACTGAGCTATATCCCCAGGACGTTTTCTAAGGAATTGTTTTAAGTGAAAAGAGGGGAAATGTTTTCTTTTCGGCATCAGAGGAGAAAGAGACAGGCAGAGATGGGGAGGGCTCGGATGTAAAAACTCGCAGACTACAACATTTTAACTGAAGTCAACTCATGTCTGGAATTTTTGAAAAAAAAAAGTGAAGTACTTTTTGCTTAAATAGCTCACGTTTCCATCTTATTTTGATTTGTTTGGTTTGGTTTGTGACAGGGTCTTATGTAGCCCAGACTGGCAGGAACTTGCTGTGTAGTCAAGGAAGACCTTGAATTCTCCTGCCTCTGCCTCCCACACGTGGCTGCTGCCTCTCGAGTTGTACAGGCTTAGCTGTCTTTTCTCTCTTGGCCTCACTGCTTTTAAATTTTTTAAAACTTGAGTATATAATTGTGTGGGTTTACATGTCATCAACACATATTGGTGAAATTATTAAGGCCACTCCACGTAGTTAAAAGGCAGGTTTATTTTGTGGGGTAACTTACAAGTGAAGGGATAGGTTACAGGGTCTGGGAAAGGCGTAGCGCAGTCCGGCGGTGTTCTCTGGAGAACTCTGCTCCGTCTACCTCCAGCATCCAGGGTCCAGGAACCAAGTGAGCAGGTGCATCTGGATCTCCGGTCTTCAGGGTCCTCTCTTGGCCCCGCCTTGTAGGCGTGACAGTTACCGAAGCCTCAATGGGGGTTGGAACTTCCAGATCAAAGCTGGAATGGCTACCCACTACAAATACATGTGGAGGTAAGAGGATGACTTTGTGGAACTGGTTCTCTCCTTCCACCTTTATTTACATGGATTCTGGGTAACACAGGACATCTGGCTTGTATGGTGGGGTAGCAATCACCATTACCTACTGAGCCATTTTTTGCGTGTGTGTGTGTGTGTGTGTGTGTGTGTGTGTGTGTGTGTGTGTGTGTTTCTTTATGTGTATGTGTGTTTGTGCCTGTTAGCAGGGGGACACACATGTGTGGGTGCGTTTGGAGATCAGAAGTTGCAGTCAGGTATCTTCTCCACCATCACGGTCATGTTATTTACAGAGGCAGGGACTCTCAGACCTCACTGACTTGGCTAGTCTGGGTAGCCAGCTTGCTCCCTGAGGGATTTCCTGTCTCCAGCTCACCTCTCGAATTATACACAACCACCACACCCACTAGCTCAGCTTTCCTCGGATTCTGAGGACCCAAATTCTGCTCATCTTTTTTGTGCAGCAATCACGTTATCCACTGAGGTAGCTCCTCAGTGCCTTGGTCTTATTTCCTAATCCTAAAATCCACTGTGGTGAGAATAGAGTACAGAAGGTCAGTGATGCACCTTCTCTAACTACACACCTCAATGGGACAAGTTAATATTTGTGCTACATATCTGTATTTGATGACAAACCAACTTCCCCCCCCAAATTAGACTAGGAAGTTTTATCAGAAATCATCCTAAATAAATAAATAAAAGGAAAACATTCTGGAACCATTGAATTTACTTAGCGAATGATCATGCAAAACAACAAAATGTAAATGGTTAATATAAGACGACAGTGATTTCCATGTATTGCGAATGGTTTTGCTCAAAAGCCCCTGAGCATTCGAAAAACATGGCTCTATCCAGTGACGAAGCTGGGAACTTCATTTCCTAGCTGGGGTGGAGGGGACCGCTTTTGTTCTCAGCTATACCGTAATTGACAAAAAATTTTGTAAAACATGAAGCAAATGTACATCCTAGAAATAAGATCAATATTTTGCACAGCTTTTCTAAGGATTCGATGTAAGTGCCAGGTTTGAGTGTGCTTTTTTGTTTGTATCTTTCTGTTTTGAGACAGGGTCTCACCTATAGCCCAAGACTGGCCAACTTCCTGCTGCAGACTCCAGGCACTAGGATTATAGATATGTGCCGTCACTCTGCATCACTCTGTTTTTGTTTGTTTGTTTTGTTGTTTTGTTTGGGGGTTTGGTTTTTTTGTTTTTTGGGGTTTTTTTGCTTTCATTGTTGGGTTGGGTTTTTCAAGACAGGGTTTCTCTGTGCAACAGCCCTAGCTGTCCTGGAACTCGATTTTTTTGGAACCAGCCTGGCCTTGAACTCACCTCTGCCTCCTGCATTCAAGGATTAAAGGCATGCACCACTACCACCACCACCACCCCAGCTTTGTTTTGTTTTTTTATTGTTAGTGGTGGTGGTGCTGGTTGATTGTTTTGGGTTTGTTGTGGGGTTTTTTGGGGACATGGTCTCCTGTACCCCAGGCTAGACCCAAATTCACTATGTAGCCAAGGACAACCTTCAATGTCCTATCCTCCTTCCTCCACCTCCTAAGTGCTAGGATTGCCACCTCACCCAATTTATGGGGTGCTTATGACTGAGCACACAGTTCTCTGCATCCCAGGCAAGCACTCCCCTGGCTGAGCTACATCTTTACCAGTAATATGTTTATGGTTTCATGGATTTAAATGGTTTAAATGAGAACAGCTTTAAATAGCCGTGCTAGAATAGTCAAGTATAACTAAAACAAGCATGAATTAATCATAATTCAACTAAGACTGCTCACCCAACATTTATTTCCCTACCCAAAAAAGTAGGAGAATCTAGCTGTCTCATTTTCTACCTTTATATTATTATGGGGAAAGCAGCTTTCCTATTTGACTACCTGATTATGACATAATTACTTGGATTTAGCATTTAGAAGAGTAATAATTTGTGTTAAAAAGGCTTTTTGGGGGAAGCAATGTACTAGGTAGCTTCAAACGCTAGATACAAGCAAGTATATTGATGTATATGGACCTCTTTTATTCTATAGTCAAGTCATTAGTACAATTCTCTAACACAATGCATGGCTCTCTGTCAACCCTCACCCACTTTGGGCGAAGAACCCGGGGAAACCTCTGGTAGTTCTTCTTTGGTTAGGGAGATCCCAAATAAGTCACAGTATAGAAGAGTAAGGTGGTCCTGGAGAATAGGAGTTGCCTCGAGATGCTGGCTAAAAGGTGTGTCCTTGCTTTGCACAGCAGACAGATCAAACCAGGGGAAAGGCCTGAGGTGGAGAAAAAGATAGCATTATTTTCCTTGAGTCTGTTTAATACATGTAACTTGGGTGTGAAACACCAAAATGAAGGAAGACTCTCTGAACTTGACTGTATCACTATAGAAATGTCCAGACAGAAAAAGTAAAAAAACAGCAATGATGAGCTATATGGACCAGCATATGCAAGGACTAGATAGGTAGGTAAGTAGGTAGATAGATAGATAGATAGATAGATAGATAGATAGATAGATAGATCGATCGATACCCATCAGATAGATATAGACAAGCAGACAGACAGGTAGATAGATAGGCATACAGACAACAGACAGATTATACTAGAAGGGGAGGAGAGAAAGGAGCAGAATACTTGAAATAATAGTGACTGAAATTTTTTCCAAATTAATGTCATATAGCAACCCATAGGTCTAAGCAAGCTAAGAACACCAAGAGGATAAATGCCAATAATAAAATGACAACAAAAACTACACCCAGATACATTCTCAAATTATAGAAAATGACAAGATAAAGCCAAAATCCTAGGAGAAACCCGAGGAAAACTACTTCACGATAGAATGTCTTGCAGTCGGAAGCCATGCAAACACGAAGACCATGGAGTGACAGACGTATTTAAACCATCAACCCAGAACTGTGAATCTTTTTCCATATTTATTTCTTTTGCTTGCATGTGTGTATGTGCTCTACACTCATTCCTTGTGCCAGAAGAGGTCAGAAGAAGGCATCAGCTCTCCTGGTCCAGATGACTATGAGCTACCCTGTGGGTGCTGGGAACCCACACCCAGGTCCTTGCAAGAACAAGTGCTCCTAACCTCCATGCCATCGCTCCACCCCCCAGAAATGTGAGTTTTGTAGACTCATCCTTCAAAAGTGAAGGAGAAATAAAAAACTTTATCAAACCAAAGTTGAAGGAATTGTCAGTATATCAGTCTTACAAGGAATGTTCACAGTTCTTTAGCAAGAAGGAAAACGAATATTAGAAACTCGGAGCCACATAAAGGAAGGAGGAACATTACAGACAGGTGGAGGAACCGTTCTCCTTCCTCTGCAGAGAGCAAACAGATAGCAGTTTGTTCAAAGTAATAGTAATGGAGGTGAAGCTCCATTGCTGGAATGTTTGCTCAGCATATGTGTCCCCGGTTTAATCCACAGCACCACATGAACTTGGGGTGCTGGCTGTTCTGGTGAAAGATCCACCTCAACTCCCCTCCTCCATCTTTTTCCCCAAACCCGCCCCTTCAAAGCCATCCAAACACAGCTCCTCCCCCAGAGAGGCTCAAGACCACTCCCACAGGGTATTTAAGCTGTATCCCAGAAAACAGACACGTGGTTTTCCGGAGAATCACCTGGGAACACTTTACCCATTAAACCGGGACTTTTCTAATTAGGTCTGATTCGGTCTGATTTAGATTGCTACATCAGTGGAGAGGTCTATCAGCAAAAATACTTATCACTGGCACATTCCTGTAACTACAGCACCCAGAGGTGGAGGCAAAGGTCAGAAGTTCAAGGCCATCTCTGCTGTGGAATAATCCTTTTGTACACTGTAAAAATGTGTTCTCTCATTGTTAATAAATAGCTGGAAGGAAAGATACCACGTGACTGAAGGAAAAAGGGTAGGCAGGATTTTCAGGGCAGAGAGAATGCTGGGGAGAAGGGCAGAGTCAGAGGAGATGCAGAGTGAGCAGGATAGGAAGTACCTAACATGAGGTCAATGAGCCTCAGGGCAGCACACAAATAAATAGAAATGGGTTAATTTAAGTTATAAGAGCTAGCTAAAAACAAGTCTAAGCTATAGGCTGAGCATTTATAATTAATACTAAGTATCTGTGTGGTTATTTGAGGACTGGCTGGAGGGACAAAAAAGTTTGCCTACATATCTCCTGGTACAGAGTGAGTTTGAGGTCACCTGGTTATATAAGAACAGTCAAAAAAAAAAAAAAGAATGTACTCAATAATTATTTATGCATGTATACCACATGTTTGTGTGAATCAAATTATGCCAATAGTATAAGCACACATGAGGGAGGAATTCAAAGTATTTTGATATTATAAAACACACTATCTGCGGGGCGGTGGTGGTACACGCCTTTAATCCCAGCACTTGGGAGACAGAGGCAGGCGGATCTCTGTGAGTTCGAGGCCAGCCTGGGCTACAGAGCGAGTTCCAGGAAAGGCGCAAAGCTACACAGAGAAACCCTGTCTCGAAAAACCAAAAAAAAAACAAACCACTATCTATGAAGTAGTGTGGTGTTATCTACAATTGACCTGGATTAGTTTAAATATATAGTACAAGGTTGTTGGTTATAAGATTAATGTACAAAACTCAAATCTCCTTCCTACATACCAGCATTTTGGTCCATTTTTTTGATGCTTATTTAATCCTTTCTGGAAACAACTTCAAATCACACTTAAAAGAGCACTCTGCTATCCTAAGAGTGATTTAATCCAACCAATCAGGCTGACAGTCAAGATTACCCATCACAAACATGAAAGACAGGATCCATGAAAGAAAGAGTGAACTAAACTTAATTAAAATAAAAATTCTCTGTTACAGATGTGGTGTGGTGATACATGGCTATAATCACGGCATAAGGAAGCAGAGGTAAGAGGCTGCAAAGTCAGCCTGAACCTGCTGAGTTCTGGACCAGATAGGGCTACAGACTGACATTTTGTCTCCATTAAATAAATTAAACAAATATATAAATAAATAAAGTCTGTCTTGTGACAGACACTGTCAAGAGAATGAAAATTCAGATCACAAATTGGAAACTATCTGAAAAAGACACATTCAATAAAAGACTAATACATGCCTGGCAGTGGTGGCGTACACCTTTAATCCCAGCGCTCTGAAAGCAGATGCAGGAAGAGGGTCTCTGTGAGTTTAAGGCCAGCCTGGTCTGCAGAGTGAGTTCCAGGATAGCCAGGGCTACACAGAGAAACCCTGTCTTGGAAATTAAAAGAGAGAGAAACAGAGACAGAGACAGACAGAGAGAGACTATTATCTAAAATACAGAACTGATTCTGAAAACTCAAGAAGATGAAGAACCCAGTTAAAAAAATGGGCAAAAGACCTTAATAGACTTCTCACTGAAGAAGATAACACAGATTACAAACAGGCATGGGGAAAGCTCTTCAATATTAAGTTGTAAATTTAAAACAGGATGGTAATGGCACCTCCTACCCACAGCAAGGAGGCGGCTCTTCCCACCTACTAAATTAATTTGCTAAATAACTAAATCCAGAACACTGACAGCGCCAGCTGCTGGTGAGGAAAAGGAACAACAGGAACTGGGCCGGTGGGAATGCCGAGAGGATGGTGGAAGCTCCCTTAGCAGATTCTTAGAAAACCAAAATCTTCTTTATTTACCAGACAGGCAGCAGCCAAGCCCTTGTGCTTACCAAAACAAAGGGGATACATTGAAATCTGTTGCCATAAACACCCGTGCCTACGCGTTTATAGCAGTTTCAGTCATAAATATCAAGACTTGAAAATAACTGTGGCGGTTTGAATGGAAATGGCCCCCATAGGTCCCTAGGGAGTACACTATTAGGAGGCGTGGCCTTGTTGAAGTACATGTGACTTTGTTGGAGGAAGTGTCCCACTGGGCATGGGCTTGAGGTTTCAGAAGCTCAGGCCAAGCTTAGTGGCTCACGGTCTTTTCCCGCTGCCTGAGGAGCCAGATGTAGAACTCTTGGCTCCTTCTCCAGTATCATGTCTGCCTGAATGCCGCCATGCTTCCCGCCATGACAATAATGGACTAAACCTCTGAACTTAGGAGCCAGCCCCAGTTAAATGTTTTCCTCAGTAAGGGTTGCTGTGGTCATGGCAATCCCTTCACAGCAATAAAACCCTAAGACAATAACCCTGGTGTCCTTCAGCAGGTAAGTAGATGAAGTGTGGTACAGACAGATAATGGGATATGATTAGGTATGAAAGCAAAATAAGCTACCAAGCCACGAAAAGACATAGAAGAAACTTGGGTGTACATTGCTAGGTACAAGAATAACCAAGAAAAAAGGGGAAGGTAGGATCTTGCAACGGCAGAATCCGAGAAGTCTGGAGAACTCAGATGGCAAAGTCCAGCTGAACACATTGCTTCTCCAGGGTGGGGTGACCTGGGCATCTGCATCTCAATCATTCAT
>CABHPQ010000996.1:0-12625 GCA_902168405.1 Peromyscus aztecus | reverse complement strand
TCAGGGAAATGATTTTCAGTGTAGAATCCACTACTTAACCATGTCCTCAGTAAAACTGTAGGTAAGAACAAACATTAACAAACTGCCAAAATTACTTCCAATGTACCCTTTTCTCAGGGAGCTACTACAGGATATGGGCCACTAAAATTAAAAAATAAACTAAAAGGGATTCTGGAAACGAAACAACAGAGAGGTGAGGGAAATTCCCACACCGAAAGTATAATCTGCTGGTGACCAGACTATGGGGTGGGGAAGAGAACTGGAATCAATGATTATGTCTGGGGTTCTGGGGTTCCTTGGAGCACTTGGTGAGGCCGCAGTAGTTAGGTAAGAACCCCACAAAAACAAGGATGCGCACACACACACACACACACACACACACACACACACACACACTCACGTCGATTTTCAGAGGAGGTGGTGAATGTGGGGTTATGTAGGCACAGCACCAATGGGGAGTTTTATGCTAGGAGAGTAAAAATGGCGGCTTGAACTCCTACACTGGAAAAGATCACCCAGGAACAAGTGTAGATGAAAGAGAAAGGAGTCCAGGGTTGATCCCTCAGACCGACCTCTCAGATCTGAGGGCAGGACCGCGGGAGAGCCATCAAAGGAGAGGAGCGTCAGCCCAGAGGAACGACTGCTTGAAGAAGGATGGCGTGCCCAAGGCGTCCACGAAGAAAAGGAGCTCCGAGAGTCCAGTGAGTCCCGAGACATGGAAGTCACTAGCAATGACAGCAGCAAGCTTTTCATCCTGGATTAGCAAAGGCCAAAAAGGGTGCCTTTATCTTTACCACACTGGAGAGAAACGACACGCGCCTGTGGTAGCGGTGCCGACGTTTTGCTAAGCAATAACGCACGTTCGTGTCCTCTAACTCAGACAGTATGTTTACCCAGCAGAAATATCTGTCCAAGTATTCAAAGCAAGTGCATGGATGGTCTAGCAGCGCAGTGTGCAAAATTTGAGGGGGAAGGAGGAATTACACTCTATCACAGGAGGACAGGGCAACGTGTAACTTGTGCAATATGTCTGAAAGGCTGCGCGTGCGCGTGGCTGCTGTTCCTAAGTGAAGTAGGCAACACCAGCATCCACAGAGTTCTAGCTGGATATAGAAAGCAAAAGTGGTGTTATGCCTCCATGCCTCTAACACTGAAGTAATAGGTACGCATGCCTATTGCAATACAACGACAATACAAACATCTGTTGGTGCCTAGATGAAATGACAAAACAGTCTATTGGAGTATTGGAAACAACTATCTATGAAATGGGATTTAGGAGGCAGGGAGGCTTTTTTAAAAAAAAAAACTGGTTAATTTTTAAAATTTTGTTCTGTTTTTTTTAGAAAAGTGTATTATTTGTACCAAGTTTAAAAGAGGGCACAGGTCAAAGTCAGGCAATGTGGTGGGGCATGTTTGCAATTCTGGAACTTGAAAGGTTGAGAGGTTCGAGGCCAGCCTGGGCTCTATGGAGACTCTCAAACAAACAAAGAAAAACAAATAAATAAAAACAAACAAACAAAAAAACCCCACTGAGACGGGGAGAGGAACATGAAAGTATAAAAGAAAAACATAAAAGTGCTTGCTGCCAAGCTTGAGAATCTGAGTTCGATCCCAGCACCCACAGGGCAAAAAGACACCACTGACTCCTAGAGGTTTCCCTCTGGTCTCTCCAAGTCCTAGTCACTGTTCCCCTCCCAATCCCCCTACCCCACCCTCTCTCTCTCTCTCTCTCTCTCTCTCTCTCTCTCTCTCTCTTTCTCTCTCTCTCTCTCTCTCACACACACACACACACACACACACACACACACACACCCTCCCCCGCCACCAACAAAGAAATGTTTCTAAAAAGCATCTGTTAAGACAAAACCGTGGGACAGATTCCAATGGCCAAATGTTTGACATCTTACCTTTTATGAAACAAGCTCTTGACGTAGCTCTTGTTCATAAAATCTGTTAGCTGAAACTTGGGGCAAGATGATTTATCTTTCTCACAGCTCTCTAAGTGCACGGAGAGAAAGAGTTTGTTGAGGATGTGCAGCACGTGTGAGTGAAACACGTTCCTGGAGGTGCAGACATTGATGACCGAATAGAACACCCCCTCCAGCCATTTGATATTGAGGATTACTCCCCCTAGACACGAAGAAAAGTAACCGTGAGCATCTGCAAAAGCAAGTTGCAGGGAACCCAGAGGAAAACCCAGAGGCGGGCTGCAAGGCCACCTTCTCCCCTGAAGTGATTGGCGATACAGCCAGAATATGAACACTCTTCCCTCCCTGGCTATGAGCCCCATTTGCCTTTTACAACCACATCATGTGTTGATCACACCAAAGGGGAGCAGAGAGGGCTAAGTCACACTGCTATGGCAGAAGGATCTCCAGAATGGTCCCTGCCCACAGCAGGGAGGAACTGGGAAATACTGCAAGTTTAGAAGGAACCCCATTTTCTTTTTGTCCCAGACATTTCATTCTCCTGTGTTTTTGTTTGTTTGTTTGTTTGTTTGTTTGAGACAGGTTCACATGTAGCTTTAGTTGCCCTCAAACTCATTATATAGCCAAAGCGTCTTGATACCCTGGTTCTCTGGTCGCCACCTCTCCAAGGCTGGGATTATAGGCATATACCACCAAGCTCAGCTCATTCTGTTGTTCCCACGAGCTATTTTCCCTGGTTGTTTCTAGTACAGCCTGAAGGATCCATAAATTAGGCTGCTCAGCTCTGCCTAAGAAAAGCTGCTTTTACCTCGCCCCCCCACCAAGCTCTTTTCATGCTATGGTAGTTTGACTGTAATTGGCCCCTAGAAGCTCATAGGGAGTGGCACTATTAGGAGGTGTGGCCTTCTTGGAATAGGTATGGCCTGGCTGGAGGAAATGTGTCACTGTGGGAATGGACTTTGAGGTCTCCTACGCTTGAGCTATGCCCAGTGACACAGACCACTTCCTGTTGCCTGTGGGTCAAGGTGTAGGACTCTCAGCTCCTTCTCCAGCACCATGTCTGCCTGCATGCCACCATGCTTCCTGCATGATGATAATGGACTGAACCTCTGAAACTGTAAGCCACCCCAATTAAATGTTTTTCTAAGAGTTACCATGGCCATGGTGTCTCTTTCACAGCAATAGAAACCCTAACTAAGACAAATTCAAATAACTCAGAATGTATCTACTTTTTGCTTTCCCTAACACACCACACACACACACACACACACACACACACACACACACACACACACCAGTCATGGAAGGTAATTGTCAAAAGAATGTCAGCAGTCGTTACACAGTTGAGCATTTACCCGCATTACTGTAGGGGCAGGTAGCCCTAAGAACCACTGGATCTTGGAGAACAGCTGTGATTTCCTTGTTCTCTCCCCAGATGTCATCAAGATCCTCAGCAAAGCGATATTGGGGCCGCAAGATATTGGTGTGGTTCAGTAGAAGTTTCAACCTGGAAGCCACAAAGACAGGGAGTACAATGCCAGATTGGGAAAAAAAAAAAATGACTATCCAATCTACTGCATTCGCATCTAAGCCAAAACAACAGCCCCCTTCCCCTGCACAGCGCTGCTCAGGTAACATGATGTGGTCCTGGGTGTGCACTAGGGACACTCACTGATTAACTGGACTGATTATTCAACCATCCACCTAATACTTACTGAATGTTGTTATCATGTGCCTAGCTCTTGACTAGATGCAAGAGTACAAAAATAACATTTGACATGCATTTTTAGTAGTTTTTTTTTTTTGTGTTTCCTCATTAATGCACAGAGTGGGGAGCGAGTACTTAGGAAACAATCTGCCATTAACGTTTTAAACAGGGAAAACATCCCAATCCTAAGTGTTGTTTGTGTGAAAATCTTGGGGGTGGGGGTGGGCGGTAAGAAAGGCTGGCTGGGTCTTTCTGCAGATCGAGCTGCCTCCTTATTACTGAGGATGACTGACTTCAAGAGGTAGGGCTATGGTGGTGGCAGGCAGTGAACGCGGAGGAGACATCAGCGCCTGCGCCGTTCTGTTCTCAAGCCGTGAGACAAGATACCTGGGTATCGGGATGGCAGATACAAAGCTGTACACGGTGCAGGTCTTCTCAAGTTTGGATTGGATCTCTAAGCAGATATTAGGCAGCTGAGAGGGCAGGCAGCAGAGGAACAACACGCTGGCCCAGTTCGCCACAGCAGGATTGTCGTACAAGCACCGGACTCCTTGTTTCTGGAACTCAACTTGGGAGGGAGGGAGGAAGGAAGAGAGATTTGACCTGAAACATCAGCTGTGGGGAGAGGATGGTGGTAACTGTGTATCCAGTAAGCAACCTAAGTCATGTTGCCACAGCAACCAGAAACTGCTCCTGGATGCCTCTGTGAGCTACGCAAAGAAGGGCCCTCCCCTGTGCGAAGTTGTTGCAGGATTCCTTTTTGTCTTGATTTTAGAACAGATGCTAGGTGTCTTTTTGTTTTGTTTTTTAATTTAAGCTAGGAAAAAAAATCTCTAAGAAGCATTCTGCTTCCATTTACTGTAGAGCTAGCGCTTCCAGATAATGTATAAAGTGCTTTCTATGTATTCCTTAAGGCAGCTCTCAACGAGGATCCTCTGAGACCAATGAGGGCGGTTCCCACATTACAGATGAACCAACCGAGGCTTCAGGATGTTATGTGGCTCACTGAAAGCTAGATAGCTTACTGGCTTGAGGAAGTGGGTAAAATTAGAAGCATGGGAGAATGTACAACGGACACTGGGAGGCACTGTGGAAGGTTCAATAGTTTTTGTAAGATATACAAGACAATAGTAAGATATTCATAAATGTAGAGGAAAAGTCTCTGTGCATATGACAGGTCATACAATTGCGTTAAACACACAGGTACTTAATTATTTGATTATCCTTACTACAACATGGATTTCTCAAAGTAAGAATTTAAAATGTATACTTCCATCTGGTATGCTTTAAGTGTTACTGAAAAACAGAATGCAAAAGATGTTTTTTTTTTTAACTCAAGAGGTAAGCACTCATCCCACTGACCAAAAATGTTAAAAGTGATGCTGAGCTGGGTGGTGGTGGCTCACGCCTTTAATCCCAGCATTTGGGAGGCAGAGGCAAGAGGATCTCTGTGAGTTTGAGGCCAACTTGGTCTACAGAGCAAGTTCCAGAACAGCCAGGGCTATACAGAGAAACCTTGAATCGAAACATGGGAAAAAAAGAAAGAAAAATTGAAAGACATATTAAAATGATGACATTCAGAATGCTTTCCAGGCTGGAGAGGTGCTTCAGGGGTTAAGAGCACTGGCTGCTCATCCAGAGGACCCGGGGTTCAGTTTCCAGCCACCACATGACAGCTCGCAATCATCTGTATTTTCAATTCCAGGGGATTTTGACTTCCAGTGGAAATGTATGCATACGTTACACAGATATGATATACACTCAGGCAAAACAATCATATGCTGTGGGATGTTCTGTATGGCAAATGTGTTGCTAATAAAATACTGATTGGCAGTGGCTAGGCAGGAAGTATAGGCGGGGCTAACAGAGAGAATTAAAAGAACAGGAAGGCAGAGGGAGTCACTGACTGACTGCCAGCCGCCACCAGGACAAGCAGCTTGTAAAGATGCCAGTAAGCCACGAGCCATGTGGCAAGGTATAGATTTATAGAAATGGATTGATATAAGATATAAGGACAGTTAGCAAGCAGCCTGCCACGGCCATACAGTTTGAAAGCAATGTAAGTCTCTGTGTTTACTTGGTTGGGTCTGAGCGGCTGTGGGACTGGCAGGTGAGAGAGATTTGTCCTGACTGTGGGCCAGGCAGGAAAACTCTAGCCACAATCATATTCATAGAATAAAAATTAATATTTTTAAAGAATAGTTTCCAGTATTGAAAAATGGTGTAATGAGGGGCTGGAGAGATGGCTCAGGGGTTAAGAGCACTGACTGCTCTTCCAGAGGTCCTGAGTTCAACTCCCAGCAACCACATAGTGGCTCACAACCATCTGTAATGAGATCTGGTGCCCTCTTCTGGTTTGTAGGTGTACATGCAGACAACTCATACATGAAATATAAATAAGATTTTAAAAAGAAAAGAAAATGATATAATGAAATGGGTGTTCTTATGCAACATTGCTAAAAATTCAAACCTGAACTTTCTTTAGGTTAAATTGGAAAGCAAAAGCATTAGCTGTCTAACAAAACAAAGCATGAGCAATATTTCTTTAACAAGCCAGCCATTTTACTTCCAGGCATTTGCTCAAGAAAAAAAAATGAAAGTATAATTTCCACGTGAACACTTGTATACAAGCCTTCATAGATGTTTTATTTGCAGTGACCAAAAATTAGGGGGAAAGCTACATTAACAAATAAATAGAAAAACTGTAATACTCATGCAATGAAATACTACTTAGAAAGGAGGAGGAGCTAGATGCCAGGCAGTCGTGGCACTCCTTTAATCCCAGCACTCAGGAGGCAGAGGCAGGCAGATCTCTGTGAGTTCAAGACCAGCCTGGTCTACAGAGTGAGTTCCAGGACAGCCAGGGCTACACAGAGAAACCCTGTCTTGAAAAACAAACCAAAAACAAACAAAAAAAAAAAGAAGAAAGAAAGAAAAAGAAAAAGAAAAAAGGAGGAGGAGGGTATTGATATGCAAAATGATATGACTATATATCAAAATAATACACATTAAAAGATATCAGATTTAAAAGTCCTGCATGGTTCTGTTAAATAAAATTCCAGACAATGTGAACTAATTTATGGTGATAGGAATCATAGTCATAAAATTTTTTTAAACGGGGCAGGAAGAAGACTCAGTGTGAGCAGCTGATCTCAGCTCCCCAGAATCCACACAGAAAGGTAGTCTCAGCAGTGCACACTTCCAGTCCCAGTTCTGGGAAGGGGAAGACCATAGCATCCCTGGGACTTGCTGGCCAGCCAGGCTAGCTGAACTGAGCAGCTCCAGGTTCATCGAGAGAACCTGTCTCAAAAACTAAGGTGCGGAGTGACTGAGGGAGACCCCCAACACCCACCTCTGGTCTCTGTGTGCATACAAAAATGAATAAATGAAATTAAAAAGAGAACTGCCACTGGTGTGTGAAGTTGTGGGGGAGAGGAGTTTACAGGAAGGCAGAGAGAGAGAGAGACAGACAGGACATAAAGGTCAGTTAAGGGCAACTTTTGGAGGTGATGGATTTGTTCATTATGCTGAGTTTATGGTTTCCTGGGTGAATGTGTGTCAAAACACCAAACTGTACATTCTGGGTGCAGTTTGTTGTGTGCAAGTAATATTTTAATAAATATGTACCTATTGGTCAACCTAGGAACTTTGTTTCGAAAATTATGTGTGGGAACAGTCAACTAAGTACAGGATATCTATGATTTGGGATACTGCAAGATACTTAAAAAAATTTTTTTTTACACTTACTTGTGTGTGGCTGTGTGTGTGAGAGAGAGAAAGAGAGAGGCGGGGGAGAGAGGAGAGACATACACACACACACACACACACACAGAGGGGGGAGGGATTCTGTGGTATTTCAGTAGAGGTCAGAAGCCAACCTGTAGTAGTCATTACTTCCTTCTACTCTGTGGGTCCCAGGACTTGAACTCAGGTCTTCAGGCTTAGCAGCAGGCGCCCTAATCTGCTGAGCCACCTCACAGCCCTTTTTAATATATTTATGTTTATTATGGAATGTTACATGATCTTAAAATCACCTTTTTTGTGATAAGATTAATCCTGTACAGAAATCAATGTTAAATCCTGAGAAGAAAATAAAGGGGTTGGGGGGGGAGGGAGCACAGAGCAGCCTTCATTCACAGCTGCAGCTCGGCCAGACACACACACACACACACACACACACACACACATCTCAGCACCAAAATGCCCAGACACCAGGGGCGGCAAGCACACCCTGGTAGAGGCAGAGGCACAGGGCTGTGCTCTCAATGCCAACTGTGGGGCAGTGAAAAGGCTTAAAAACCTTTATTTTAAAGAATGTTAAGTGATACAGAATGCACTTCCAATGCATCAAGTCAAAAACCAGGATACAGTTAGGTACAGTATCAATTTCTGATATACTTTCAAAAAAAAAAAAGAGGAAGAAAACAATAGCCTAGTTAAGAAGCATATGGGTCTGTGAGCTCAAGGCCAGCCTGGTCTACAAAGTGAGCAGGACAGCCAGAGCTGTTACACAGAGGAACTATGTCATGAAAAACCAAATTGGAAAAAAAAAAAAAGAAGAAGAATATGGGTAATTATTATACTTCCTTCAAGAGCAACTTTTCCACAATATGCATACTACTTTGCACTGTTATTTTGCATTGTATTGCAGTATAATTTACATACTGTACCACACAGAGTTCTGAAGGGTACTGTTTGAACAGTTTTGGTTAAGTGCATACATCTATGCAGCCCATATTTCCCTCTAGGCCAGTGGTTCTCAACCTTCCTAATTCTGCAAACATTTAATACAGTCCCTCATGTTGTGGTGACCCCCAACCATAAAATTATTTTCGTTGTTACTTCACATCTATAATTTTGCTATTGTTATGAATCATAATGTAAATATGTTTTTCAATGGTCTTAGGTTTCCCCTATGAAAGGATCATTTGATCCCGAGGGGTTGTGACCCACAGGTTGAGAACTGCTGCTCTAAATAGAAAACATTTTCTTCTCCCCAGAAAGTTCTTACAGGTCCTTTTGCAGTCCATCTCCTCAGAAACAACCACTGTTCTTATTTCTATCACACTGATCAATAACTGAAACCACTGTATTTTCATATTCAGATGTCATTTTTTTAAATATAAGGCCAAATACAAATATCCGTTGACCTTTTTTCCAGACTCTAATACTCCAGTTAGACTTGAATACTATATGGAAAGCTCCCCCGTATCTCATACCCAGAAAGATAATTTGCACCCAGGGCACAGGGAGGAGAGGCAGATATAAGTAAGTGGAGAAAAATTGTCTTAAGTTCAAAATTTCAGGCCAGCAAGCAGAGAACCCTGCTTTAAAGGGACCTTTTCAAAACAGCTTTGTTAGTGCCACCAGCCTCCTATCCACGGTCTAACACTCAGTGCTCCTCACCCAGGGACTCTGGCCTCCGAGTGGAGATCTGCAGGCTCTCAGGAGGGATGGGGACAAGTCTCAGCAGTACGTTAACCAGCTGCTTCCCAAGGTGGCCGCATCCAATGACGCCCACCTTCAACTCCTCATCCTCAGCACTGGCGGCATCGAATGACACAGATCGAGGATGTATTTTGCGTCGACCCTCTTGTAATAATTCACTAGAGAATGAACAAAGACACACAAATGCATGTACACATTGTAGTTTTCCCCAGGAGTCTCGAAGTTGAATGGTTTTTGGTGGGGTTTTTTTGTTTGTTTGTTTGTTTTTCATGTAGAAGCCTGATGATGTACTGCTTCAGAAACAAGGCATTTCAATTGGAGGCCATTTATAGTAAGGCTGTAGCCTTACTAGGGAATAAAATTCTTCATCCTGAAAAAGCACATTGCTTTTTCAAGGGATGAAACTGGGTGAAAATATTTATCAATGAAAATATTTTTTTTTGTTTTATGTATCTTGAATTTTCCTGGGACCTTAAACACGAGGTCTGTATATCTCGTATTTTATTAACTTTGAACATCACTGTGATTGCTATACATCATATGGTGACGTACAGCACACTGTGGACCAGTTCTTTTAACTTTATGGTCTCTTTTCTGGGCAGACAGCTGTCAACTAGACTGTATCATCAACGTCTTAAGTACACAGTATGTTTGAATCTTTGTATATTGCTATGCAACTGATATCTAGACCCTTTGCATTCTTGCAAAACAGAAACTTTATATTCCAGAGCAGCTCACTTCCCATCCTCACATCTGGACATTACCATTTTACTTGCTGCTTGTTTTCTAGCCAGAAAAACTTTCAAACTTAAAAAATTTGAACTACACCATCTAAGCAGAATCGTGCAGCATTATCATCTTTGCACTCGGGATCATGACCTCAAGCTTCATCCGATTCATAGTTTATAAAATTTCCTTCTGGAGGCCGAATAGTAATATTCCATCATATGTATCTAATGTGATTTGTTTGGTTTGCTTTGTTTTGTTTTGGACAGAGTCTCATATAGCCCAGGCTGGACTTAAATTCCCAATTTCCCTGCCTCTGAGTGCTGAGATTACAGGTGTGAGCCACTACTCCTGACATATATAACACAGTGTGCTTATCCATTGTATTAGCCATTATATATCCATTATATCGTCTCGTTACTGTGATACCTAGCAAAAGTATCTTAAGGGCTATCTTAGTTATTTTTCTATTGCTATGGTAAAATGCCATGACCAAGGCAACTTATATAAAAGAAAGGGTTTAGTTTGGGGCTCATGGTTCCCGAGGGTCAGACTCCACGGCCATCATGGTGAGGAGAATGGCAGAAGTAGAGAAGCACGCACTGGAGCAGTAGCTGAGCGCTTACATCCTGACCCACAGGGAAGAGACAAAGAGAGCTAGCGGGGACTAGCTGGAGTCCTTTTGAAACTTCAAAGCCCACCCGCCATTGGCACAGCTCCTCCAGCAAGGCCACACCTCCTTATCCTTCTCAAACAGTTCCACCAGCTGGAGACCCAAGTATTCAAACATATGAGCTTATGGGGACCATTCTTATTCAAACCACAAGGTTTCTTTTTTTTTTTTTCTTCTCATAGTTGAGGGGTATAGTCGATCATGGTGAAGAACTTGGTGGCAGAGCTTGCCGAGATGGTCACATGGTATCTACCATCAGTAATCAATGATGAATGCTGGTACTCAGCTCACTGTCTCCTTTTTATTCCATCTGGGACCCAGCCCATGGCATGCTGCCATTCACAGTTAAATGGGGCCTTTCCCCCACAGTTGACCTACTCTAGATAATCTAGATGGCTCTTTGTCCTGTCAAGATGACAATATTAACCATCACACCCACTCATCATCAATGGACATTTAAATTGCTTCCACATCTTGGATACGTTAAATGAGGCTGCAATGAACATGGGCATACAAACCTCTCTGGGAATTCTTAGGGTGTATACCCAGAAATGGGATTGCTTGAGCTTATGCAATTTTACGTTTTACTTTCATAGTAACTATACTTCTTACACTCTTACCAACATTGAACAAATGTTCCAGTTTCTCTCCGTCCTTACCCAAACTTGTTCATTTCTGGTGCTCCAGGAGTGGTTGTCGTAACAGGTATAAAGGAAGATCTCATTGTAGTTGTGATTTGCATTTTCCTGATAGTTGCCAATGTTGAGCATCCTTTCATATATCTGTTGATCATTTTTATACACTCTTTGAAGAAGTCTTAGGTTAAAAATCAGGTAATTGAGTTTATTAAAGCTGAGTTGCAGGATGTCTTTATATATACTGGATTTTTATTTTATTTATTTATTTTGGTTTATTCGAGACAGGGTTTCTGTGTGTAGCCTTGGCTGTCCTGGAACTCGCTCTGTACACCAGGCTGGCCTCGAACTCACAGAGATCCACCTGCCTCTGCCTCCCAAGTGGGATTTTTTTTTAATCTTTTTCTGTCAGCTTAGTGGCTGCACATGAAGCTACTGATATTTTAATTATCGTCTGCGGCCCCACAGCCCCACAGCCAGAGCCCTGCTGGCCACCCAGCCCGTAGCCTGCACTTGCGATATGTAGGTTTAAACTAAGTCTGTATCCTTCTATTTACCAACAAAGACTCGGAAGTCAGATGTGAGGGTGAAAACCTGCTGGATCAGAGAAGCCGAGAAGCAACTCGTCCCCAAACCAAAAGACGCTCCAGACTCTAGCCCCACCCTTTCCTTCCTTATCATCTTCTCTGTCATAATTCCTGGCTTCTCTGTGGTTAATTCCAGTCAGCTGGTCACTGGTTCCCCACATTCAAGGTTAACATTATTAACAGTCTCGGAGTGTCACAGTGAGATCAAATATCCTGCAACAATTTTTATTTTATTTTATTTTATTTTTATTATTATTTTATTATTGTTATTATTATTTCGAGACAGGGTTTCTCTGTGTAACTTTGGTGCCTGTCCTGGATCTCGCTCTGTAGACCCGGCTGGCCTCGAACTCACAGAGATCCTCCTCCTGCCTCTGCCTCCCGAGTGCTGGGATAAAGAGTGTACGACACCATGCCAGGCATTTTTGTAGCTTTTTGATATGGAATCGCCCTATGAAGTTTTTTCATTTGTTCAGTTTTTTAACCTAACTGCATCAGTTATGACTTCCAGGACTAAAGTGAACAGACTGGTGAAGGCAGGAATCCTTGCCTTGTGTCTGGTCCTAGAGGAAAAGTTTTCTGCTTTGAATATGATGCTACCTTGGGCTTTTCATATATGGCCTTTAGTTCACTGGAGTAATTTCCTTTTGGTTGTTGAGTATTGTTTTTATGGCGGAGTGTTGACTTTGTCAAATGCTTTTCTGCGCTGACTGAAATCATGTCACTTTGGGCTTTCTTCGGTAAATGTGGTTTTGCAAAGGGTCTCTAGGCACAAAGTCAGAAGCCAGAGGCTGTGACTAACTCCCCATTACACTATCCCTTCCTTATTTTACACAAAATGAGGCAAACCACTCTTGAAAGAAAAAGTATCAGCTCAGCACCCCCAAAGCCAAGTTCTCAGCACAAAGGAGACTTATTTG
>CABHPQ010000995.1:33222-55138 GCA_902168405.1 Peromyscus aztecus | reverse complement strand
GGAATCCAATTGATGAGAGAGAGGAGAGATACTGCAGGCGAGGGACTTCGAGATCATGATGGGAGGACGCGCAGTGATGACCGGCCACACTAGTGGAAGCCCATGAACTGTGGACTGGTGGCTGTGGAGCCCCCATGGGACTGGACTAGGCCCTCTGGATACGGAAGATGGTTGTTGGGCATTTAAAAACTTTTAAGGCCTTTTTTCCTTTGGCCCTTGTTGCTCATAGATTGCCTACCTCCAGCCCCACGCTGCAGCACCAAGTCCCCGAGGCCCCCCCCCACCCCCCTCAGGGGACTTCCCCTGATCCCATTGGCTCCCCTCCCCAGGTGCCCTGGTGCCCCCACTGCCCCCACTTGGGGTTTCCAGAATCACTACCAGTGACCCCTAAGGAGTGTCAGCTATGGAAGGCCCAGCCTCACCGACGTGACCTGACCAGCGGAGGCTCCCCTCTTAGACTTACAAGTCTATGGCCACAGCCATGGGCTGCTTGTCTCCCAGCCTCCCCAGAATCCCCTCAGAGGACTCCTGGGCTTTCTGAACACCCGAGGGGCCTTCAGTGCCCCCTCCAGTCATCCCTTTTAGCTTCGCTCTCCTGGTTCAAGCACTTCTGGCCTCATGGCTGTTACATGGGACTCCCCGAGGCTTGGGGTGGCCCTGGGTCAGTGGAATGGGAGAAACGGTGACCAGAGAAGAGGGAGGCCCTGTGGGCGCATGGCCTGGGTGGTGTGTGAGAGGCCGTATGCGTGGCAAGAGAGGGCCATCCAGCCTCCACCCCGACTGCCTGCTGGTTAGGGCCCAGCACCTCCCATCTTCCCTTTTTCATTCACCTGTCTGCCTCTTTTCCGGGAGCCTTGCCCACATCCACACCTGCCTCATCCCCCCTGCCTCCGCTGGGGCTGGCTGCTCTTCCTTACCAGCTCTCCTTCCTTTTCTCTCTCTGGTTCGTTCTTGGCTTTCTCTCCAACTGCCAGCGGATGGGGTCAGGCAAGTCTGTTTCGTCCCGAGAGCCCCAGGCCCCCCTTCGACCTTTAACCAGATCCCTCCCGCTCCTCGGAGACCTCCCCTACCAAGCTTGCCTGGACAGCCATTCTGTGACTGGACAGCGGCTCCCCCCGGCCCCAAAGCCTGTCCCCTTCATCTGTGACTAAGTCTGTTGTAGTGGTGAGCTGACACATCCAGACGTGATGTTGGTGAAAACTTGTGCCCCTCTGTGGTATCGCTCCTGTGATATTTTATAAATATTATAGATAGGGCTGGAGGGATGGCTCAGTGGTTAAGAGCATCTGGCTGCTATTCCAGAGGTCCTGAGTTCAATTCCCGACAACCACATGGTGGCTCACAACCATCTGTAATGAGATCTGGCGCCCTCTTCTGGTCTGCAGGCATACATGCAGACAGAACACTGTATACATAGTAAATAAATTTAAAAATATATTATAGATACACATATATATGGCTGAAAAAATTTTAAGGCTTTTTATGAGACAGAGACATGCCAGCTCCTGGCAGCACCCCCATCTCTTCCAGAGAAGATGATGTGCAGAGAATTCCACCTGGTGCTTGCTTTAAATGAGGCAAAGCTAGCTACTGGGAGAAAAACTGCCCTTCACGTCTGCCAGGACCCTGTCCAGACTGTGGACAAGCAGGACACTGGGGAGCTGACTGCCCTGCTTTGCCTAGACAAGGTAGGTGGGTCCCACCCAAGTTCCTACTCCACAGGAAAGTCTGCTCGATCTTCTGGACCTGGCAGCCGAAGATGGATGCTGTCCCCAAGGACCACAGAGGGACCTAGAGTGATTGTCCAGGTAGTGGTGAGTCTCTCATTCTTAAGAGATTTGGAAACTGCTCGGCCTTACTCAGGTGGAATGTATCCTTCTCTGATCTCTGGCACTAATGACTGGACTAGTGAGAGCTTTGTCAATTTAACAGCAGCAGCCAGGCTTCATCTGCCTTCCCAGTTCTCGTCATGTGTAAAAATCAGGGCACAGCCCTCACTTTCCTAGAGCTACTACTAGGTCGAGACATAGTTTACCTTACTACCAGATGTGTGTGTGTGTGTGTGTGTGTGTGTGTGTGTGTGTGTGTGTGTGAGAGAGAGAGAGAGAGAGAGAGAGAGAGAGAGATATTTCAAAGTAACTTTACTATTCCTTTATTTAAAGTAACTTGCTTTACAATGAGTGCTGTCAGTAATCAACCACTTGACTTGTGTCTCATGGTAAATAATTGGGGGAAAAAGTGATTTAAAATATATAAAAAAAATGCTTCAGATTTCTTTCATTTGCCATGCTATTGTTATACTAAGACTTCAAAAGTTCAGAGTTTTAGCATTCGTCAGTGGGGTTTTGATAAGCTATTAATCTAGCTCTGGTAAGCACGGACTGTTATTATCATAGTCACAAGTTCAAGATTTTAAATTTCCTCTGGTTGTCCTTTTTGTTGTTGTTTTGTTTTTTGAGACAGGGTTTCTTTGTGTAACAGTTCTGGCTCTCCTGAAACTCAGCTCTGTAGACCAGGATGGCCTTGAACACATAGAAATCTGCCTGCCTCTGCCTCCCGGGTGCTGGGATTAAAGGCGTGCGCCACCACCGCCCACTGGCTGTCTTCTTTATGTTGTTGTTGTTTTTTGTTTTTTCAAGACAGGGTTTCTCTGTGTAGTTTTGGTCTTGGATCTCACTCTGTAGACCAGACTGGCCTCGAACTCACAGAGATCTTCCTGGCTCTGGTTGTCTTCTAAGTATAGATTTAAAAGTGCTTTTCATTGTGCTAAAAACATCTAATCTATGTACATCAAGTCTTCTGGATAAAAGAAAGAGTGTTCATGCTTTTAACCAGTCATTTTTGAGTTCCCAAGCTTTTACTATGACTCAAAGGCGTGAGTCTGCTGCCTTTTCTACAATGTGGATTTCAGTACACATTACAAACAATGGTGATGCTAACATATCTAAAACAATCTTTTTGTCATTCTTGCCTGGAGATAGTGGCACACGCCTTTATCCTAGAACTCAGGAGGCAGGGCAGGTGAATCTCTGAGTTTGAGACCAGCCTGCTCTACAGAGTGAGTTCTAGGCCAGCCAGGGCTACACAGAGAAATCCTGTCTCCAAAAACAAAAACAGTCAAAAAACAATTTTTGTAAGTTTCAGAGATTCTACTCTCAGCTACCAGCACCACGGGCCTAAAAGTATCAGTTGTACAACTAAGAAAAAATTTCCCCTAAACTCCTTACCTTTCCCTTCTGCCCTTAGCGTACATATGTTCCAGCGGATTTGCAGTTAATTAAAGACTTCAAACGGCTCTGACTGCTGCCAGCACTTTCTTAGCCCCAGAAAGTCCTGAAGAGCCTAGACAGCAAGATAGTCTGCTCTTACCGGACTTTCCCACATTCCAACTTTCTAGGTTCCCAACACCAACGCCCCAATGTCACCAGGAGGTAGTCATAGATGATTATGTCGCCCCTTATCACTCATTTGTTATCACCAAAAGTTTGGGATGTTAAGTTTCAAACCCAGGACAAATGGCTGAGGTGCCTATTTAACACCCAAGTGGACCTGGCTGCCGGGTTCTCCCAGCATCCCTCAGTCCCTACCCTGAACTCTCCAGCCCAGGGGCTGGGCTGCCCTTCCCTCAGAGGCTCTTCCCTATATAATCCAACCGTTTTGGTTAGCAACCCCTCTGGTAACTTTGGCCTCCTGGCGGCTGCATCTGGTTCCCCTCTCTCCCCTCTTCCTTCCCCTGCCCCTCTCCTCACAGGGCCCAGCTGAGTCTGGTTGTGTCTGTTGTATTTTAAAAGCAGCAGGAAGGAGTCACATCACACAACAGAGCCCCAGTGGGAGGTTTATTGAGGGAAGGGGCAGAGAAGGGGGCAGAGACCTGTCCCTCCGGATGGACGGATGGACGAGAGCGAAGGAAGACAAAGAGACAGGAGGTGGGCGAGGCCCGCCTTTTATAAGGAAACATAGCAAATGCACACAGGGGGTGCTCTTAGTGGCTGCAACTGGGGTTATATCCTGTCAGGACACCAAGAGCAGGCCAGGACAGATGCCTGAATGCTAATATTCCTCCCTTTTGTTTATTATAAAAAAGTGAGGAGTTAGAAAGGGGTAGCAGGTGAGGTGGGGATGAGGGCACTGTGTTCTCGAGACTGCTTCCTGCTGGCCTGGGGTGGGGTGTCAGTCATCTCTGGGGGACCTGAGAAAACTAGGGTACTGGCCATGTATAGCGCGAATTGTTAGGTCTTATCAATAAAAACAAACCTGGAGCCAGGTATTGGGGTGAACGTTGAAAGATCAGAGAAGCAGAACAAGCCACAGCTACCTCACCTTGCCAATTCCTCAGCTGATCCTGTTTCCTCAGACTGGATGCCTCTCAGCTGAACTGTGCTGCTCAAAAGCCTAAAAGCTTAACCTGCTCTAGTTCCTGGTCCTCACGCCTTATATACCTTTCTGCTTTCTGCTATCACTTCCTGGGATTAAAGGTGTGAGTTACCATGTCTGGCTGTTTCCAGTGTGGCTTTCCACTCACAGAGATCCAGATGTATCTCTGCCTGTGGAATGCTAGGATCAAAGGTGTGCGTGCCACCATCTTCTGCTCTCAATGTCTGTCTAGTGGCTGTTCTTTCCTCTGACCCCAGTTTATTAGGATGCACAATATATTGGGGGACACAATATATCACCACAGCCATGCCCTTGGGTAGCTGGCTGTTTCACTTTGCTGTCCAGGCTCTATGGAACCATCCGGCACTGCTTGGACCTGGCAAGATGTTGTTTGAGGTGGATCCAAGTCGACTCTGGAACTCACAAGACATCATAATGAGGTCACCAGTCAAGATGGAGGAGAGCCACATGGTTGCTCTATAAAACATGTTTTTCTAGACAATAGTTACATACACATACACACAGAATTAAACCCAGCTTATATTTACACATACAGGGTTAAATCCAAATCATGTACACACACACACACACACACACACACACACACACACACACACACACATATTAAACAAGAATTAAAAGAAAAGAAAAACTGGTGTGTGCTGAGCCAGATGAAGCTGGCTTCTCCATTTCTGACTCACCCCCATGTTGCAGCAAACAGACAGGAGAGAGAGAGAGAGAGAGAGAGAGAGAGAGAGAGAGACAGACAGACAGACAGACAGACACAAGCAGGTCTCAGAGCAAAGAAAAAGAAAGTGGAGAATTCTTTCTTGGTTCCCCAACTGCCTGGTCCAAGGAATACTGAGGCCAGTCTCACATCCAGGGGAACGGTCAGAGGCAGGTAGCCCCACCAGAGACCCAATTGTTGGTACTGAATGGAAGGCAAATCTGTCGTGAATAAGAAGGCAGATTAGTTACGGGTGGAAGAGAGCAGATCTGCTGTGGGGTGGAGCAGGCGGACGAGGTCCTAGTACGAAGTGGATGCCCTGTCAAGGTATGCCGCTAAACAAACATGCCACACACACAACAGAGTTGGTGCAAGAGGTTTATCAGGAGGGGCAGAGTGAAAGAGTGAGAGAATGAAGGAGTGAAAGACGGCGTTGGAGTGGGGACTCGGGAGAGGCAGGCAGACGAGAGGGAAGAGAAGCAAAAGAGAAAAGAAGAGGCAAGAGAGGGAATTGGAGGTAAGGAGAGGACTAAGAGGCAAGAGACGAGGCAAAGAGAATGATGGGCTCAGCCTGGTGTGCACTTTTGAAAGGTGCACATGCCGTGGAAAAGGATCGGGCGACAGGTGATGATGTAACTGCTTTGGCAGAGGCTGGGCAGGGGAAATGCAGCTTCACAGGGAGGCACAGCACAGCAGCAGACTTCGTAGCTAGCAGGGACTGAGTAGAGCAGGAAGAAAGAGCAGAGAGAAGGGCTTGGAAAAAGCTTAAAAACAGGGTACCCCCCTCCATCTATCGGATCGCTGGCAGAAGTTGCAAAGGTCCTGTGAAATACCGGGGTATGGGGTGCCAGTAAGTGGCCATTTGAATTGATATCTAAGGGGTATTGGAGCAAAGGCGGATAAGTTTAGCCCTTAAGTCAGGCGGTAGGTATGGTGGTAGGCCAATTTTCTATGAGCAGGGTAGAGAAGATCCAAGGGCTGGAATCACTAGAACCCTAGAAATTCAGTGAGGACTGAGGGGGAGGCACAGGCTACTCAGTGGATCGTCATCAAAAAAAAAAAGCAGGGGCAGATGGGTTAAGAGCCCAAGTAAGACACAGTCGCCTGGTACCAGGACTTCGAGAAAAAGCCAGAAGGCGAGGACTGTGCTCGAGAAACGAAGCCTCACTCGTGGAAAATGTCCAGAAGTGAAGAAGGGGGGTGTACCAATCGTCGGTGTTGAATGGAGAGCCCCAGGGATCCTTAGGTGGGAAAGTCGGGCTGTCACGTGTGGGCCAGGTTTCAGGGTCCCAGCAAATTGCCAGGAGAGCCTATTCCAGCCATAGCACCTTAGGTTGTATTTTAAAAGTGGCAGGAAGGAGTCACGCCATACAACAGGGCCCGTGTGGGAGGTTTATTGAGGGAGGGGAGAGAAGGGGCAGAGAATGGGGCAGAGACCGGTCCCTGGGGACGAGAGCGAAGGAAGAGAAAGAGACAGGAGGTGGGCGAGGCCCGCCTTTTATAAGGAACCGTAGCGAATGTGCACAGGAGGTGCTCTTGGTGGCTGCAGCTGAGGATGTATCCTGTCAGGACCCCAAGGGCAGGCCAGTGCAGATGCCTGAATTACGGTAACAGTGTCTACTCTGGATTCTCCCAGATATCCCTGTTCCTTAGCTCTGGCTATGTCCTCTCACATCTATAATAGACTTTCTCCTCCACCATAGCTAGGAGCAGCCAGGTCCTTTCTTTTTTGTTTCTTTTTTTTCCATTCAAACAAGCCACCCATTCTTCCTCAAAGAAATAAAAATACACATACGTGAAATGTTACCAACAGGTGAAGAGGAGCTAGTGTTGGGAGGTAGAGGAGGGGACCTGAAGCTGTCCCCAGGCTAAGCAAGGACATTAAGCATCTTAACACTTCACCAACAGAACCTGCTATGCTAAAAGTGACACAGGCGTTCTCCTTGCTTCGCAGCCAGAGACCTGGACCCTGCTTCCCTTCCTGACACAGTATGTGTAAAAAGTTGGCTTTTCTCTTCTTGAGAAGAAAAGTGGTCCCATTTTTTTTTTAAAAAAAGATTTATTTTATTATGTATACAGTATTCTGCCTGCATGTATCCTTGTGGGCCAGAAGAGGGCACCAGATCTCATTACAAGTGGTTGTGAGCCACCATGAAGTTGCTGGGAATTGAACTCAGGACCTCTGGAAAAGCAGTTGGTGCTCTTAACCACTGAGCCATCTCTCCAGCCTGTGGTCCCATTTTTATGTTTATCGGATGAAGCAAATCTGTAGGCTAAGACAGTAAATTCTCTGGGGTAGGACTCTAGGGCAATGACTGAGCTGGGTCGGCGCCTGATCTCACTCTTGTCCCAGCAAATGGCAGCAGGCCATGCAGATGGAGACTGCCTTCAGCACTGAGCTTCGAGTCTCCTTTGAGAGTAGTGGACACTTCAAAACAGCTCATCGTGTCCAGACAGCCATGGGGATGACTGGAAGGAGGGAGGTATGAAGGAGGGACCTGAGAGTTGTTGCTTATCACCTGTTTGAGACTATCCTGGGACATCAAACTTTTGCAGGTAAGGGAGCAGGTGCGGATAAGAAGTCTGTCTCTTTACCCATTGGTTTCTTCAGCGACAGAGTACTGGGCAGGCCAGCAGTAAGCCTTGTGGGTAGGCTCCCCCCAGCCCGGTTATAAGCCCACAGGACCACTCTCAGCTGGGGAGTGGACTCACCCTAGTCTCCTTTCTGTGGTCAGGTCACTCATTTGAGTCTCTAACAAAGCCCCTGCCAGGACGCGTTGTGCCTGAGAACAAAGCCCTCTCCCAGCTCTCACTACAGACAAGGCAGCTGCTGCACCAGAACATAGACTCTCGGATTCTTTCCCATCAACTGGAACTACCTCCAAGACAGAACCTTTGTCCTTCCAGGACAGTTATTAGTAAGTATCTCTCCTCTAAGGTCACTTTCCCAAGAGGGCTGGGAGCTTGTCTTGTCTGCCTCCATTTTCTCCTTGGCAGTGCTCAGAATAAAGACCATGCTTCCCCTTAGCATGGCTTGGCTGGATTGTGTGGACTTTGGAGTCAAATACGTTTGGGTCCATACCCTGACTCAGTCACACGCCTGCCCTTGGTCATGTAGCTCAGAGCTTGCTGGCTGTGCCGGAAAGATTCCAGGGACGGAGTGATGCTTGCCAACTTCTGCCGTCAGTGTTTGCTGACCTCCTGAAAGCAACCAGGATGTGTGAGGCTTCTGAGGGAGCTGTCCAGACCTGACACTTCATGTTTCTTCTCGTTATGAGTGTGTTTTGAAAAGTGTAATAGCCCTTCGCAGATTTTAACATTCTGCTTTGATCCGTTTTGCAAAGTGTTATTTTAAGTAAAAGATTTCTATTTCACCTAAAAAAAATGCAACTTTCTTATCTGTCATGACTGCACGTGTCTTATTCTACATAATGATAATATCTGCCTTTTAAGTTTTCCTCAATCTTCAGAAGAACAGGGTTATTAATTTCACATTTTGAATAAACTATTTTGGCTTTACTTTCAATGTTTTAATTTTCTTAGTTTTTTGTTAATTTCTACATTGTTTCCTCAAAAAAACCCCTCAAAAACAAAAACAAACAAACAAAAACAACAACAAAAATAGTAGACCAGGGGCTGGGAATGAGTTTCAGTGGGTAAAGCACTTGTTTTGCAAACACACAGACCAGAATGTGGGTCCCCAACACCCACATAAAAGCCAGGTGGGCATGACAGCTCACCTGTAATCCCAGCACTCAGGAGTCAGACTAGCTAAACTGACTGGCTCAGGGTTCGGTGAGAGACCCTGCGCAGCAATAAAGCAGAAAGTGATCAAGGAAGACACCCACCCAGGTCAATCTCTGGCTTCAATACATATGTGTATATGTGCATATATGTGCACCTGAACACATGTGTCCATGCAGGTGAACATACATACATATAGGGGTGTATATTACACACTTATATGTGTGCAAAATAGTAAACTTTAAAAATTTTCTTTTAGCGTCTTCAAATAGTTTAGATACCATCTAAGCTCAAGACCTAACTATATCACACATTTTTCATCAATATTTAAAAAGGCACAGTTCAAAATGCATTTAAAGTCCCACTAAATGTTCTCTTAATTCATAGGATTTATGAGTGTATTGCTTTCTCAAACACTTAGGGGAGTTAAGCATTTTATCAGATATTTACCTTATATTTTATCTTTTTTTCTTTCTTTTCTTTTCTTTTTTTGTGTGTGGCAGGATCTCACGTAGCCCAGGCTAGCCTTGAACTCATCAAAATAATGACTGTGAGCTTCTACCTCCTGCCTCTGCCTCCCCGGTGCTTGGACCATGGGCATGTGCAACTCTGTTCAGTTATGTCTGTGCTGGGATTGAGTCACAAAGGCATGCTAGACCAGCTCTTACCAACTTATGGGCATCCCCGGGAATTTACCTTCAGTTTCATTAAAAAGCATGATCTGGAATATTCCAGATTCCATGATAGAGCAAACTTACTTCTTTGTAATACATACAATACATACATACATACATACATACATACAATACATACCTACATCCATAGTATAGATTTTCCTGTTGTCAGAGTCCCATAGGTCAAGTAGACTATTTTTGTTAATTACATTATTTTAATGTAATTTAATGTCTTACTAAATTTGAAGGTGCATTAAAACTCATAGGGACTGAGTGGCATAGTATTTGTCTGGCTTGTGTGATACCTTGGGCTCCGTTCCTAGGATTGCGGAAAGAGTTGAAAATACACTTTCTATTATTGTATTTTCCTCTTAAACTGACCCTTTAACTCTGGTGTTTTTGTCCTTTGTCTCCACAAAGGCTCCCAGAGTTCAAGTCCATTGTCCTTCCTTGTGTAGGCTCCTGCTGGTGTGTTTTTGTCCCTCCCTTTGAACTGCATGTACTTCAGCATGTATCTTTTACAAACACCACATTTTAGAGTGTCTTCTGAATCTTAGGAGCAGTGTTTTTGGGCTGGTTATGAACTGTCGACCACACCATGACAGCATGACCGCTGTGCTCTGAACTCAGATGGTAGGCACACCTGAGTCAGGGTACCACATTTATTTTATTATAACCTCCCCTGTAACATGCCTCCTAGATAAAGGACTTATGCCTACTGGCTACCAGAAATAGGGTAAAATATCAAAGTATAATACACAATCCATAATCATACATTTCTTACAAGTAAAAATCATTTATGGAATTACATACACATATATGTATCATACATGTGTTTGGAGATATATGATTTCTGGCCAGATGGAAACCACAATATGCAGGCTTGACTTCCAGGCAATTAGATAATGCACATTTTTTTCTTTTCCACTTTTTTTTTCTGTCCACTGAAGAGAATTACTCTGAAAGAACACATAAAGGAGAAGAGTCACCCATAGAGCTAACCAGATTAAACCATGTTGGGTGCAACAAAGGCCCTAGGAGAGCCTCATGATGTTGGAGGACCCAAGCCTCTTTAACTCTGACCAACATTGGAACTCAAGAATTCTAAAGGATGTAAAAACAATGATTTTTTTTTTTTTGAGACAGAGTCTAACGTAGCCTAGGCTGGCTTTGAACTCTATGTAGCAGAGGATGAACTCCAACTCTTGATCCTCCTGCCTGCACCACCCGAAAGCTGGGATTACAGGCTGACACCACGAGGCCTGGCTCTTGTAAGAAATTGTGTGCATGTGTGCTTGTGTACTCGTGCGTGCGTGCATGCATGCGTGTGCGTGTGTGTATGTATGTACCCATGCACAGATGTGCACAGGCATGAGGAGTCCAGAGATCAACCTTGGCTGTTGTCTCCCGGGTGCCGTCCACCTTGTCAGCTAGACTGGCTTGGCCACCAGCCTCGGCTCCTCAGTCTGCCTGTCTCTGTCCCTCTGGTACTGGAATTACAAGTGATGCTGTCAAACCCAGCTTTCAGTTTGGGTCCTGCCAACAGAACTCAGGACTTTCTGCCTTCAAGACGGAGTTATTTTTTTCAGTGATAAATTGTGATATCATATATAACATTCTCATGTTATTGATATAAATTATAACACTGCAAAGTAGTCAGTAGTTGTTTATGTTCTATAGAACTATATGACTACCACCCTTCATGTCTCATGCATTTCTCTTCCTCCTTCCCTCTTTCTGTTGGAATGTTGGAGACTTACCATGACATTGTAGAAATCTGTCAGACTAGTCTCTGGATTCAGTTTCACTTTCAAATTGCCTATATGGTTAGAGACAGAGACCATCCCTTAGAGACAGTGATGCAACATTTCCAGGCTGAGCCTAGTCTCACATTCTTAACATTTCTAAATGGCTAAATTGCCTGTAAGCCTTTGTGGCTGTTCATCTTCACCTTCATTCACGGCTGTTTAATTTACTGCTTTATTGCCCCACTGCCCTGGCCTGTTTGGTTTTTTATTGTCAACTTGGTACAACCTAGAGTCACATAGAAAGAAGGAATCCCACCAGATTGGTCTATAGCCATCCTGTGAGAGTATCTTGATGTGGGAGGGCCTAGGTCACTGTGGGCAGCACCATCTCTAGGGAGGTGAGCTTGGGCTGTGTAAGAAAGCCAGCTAAGCGTGGACTAGAGAGTGAGCCAGCCTCCATCCCACAGGGCTGGGGTGTCAGGGGCATGCTGCCTGCCCAGTTTTCATGTGGGTGCTGGGGGCTGATCTCAAGCTTGTGTGGAGACACCTAAACCACTGAGCTATCTCCCCAGCCATACCACCCTCCTGTGTTTTCTTTCTGAGACAGGGTCTCACTATGCAGTTCAGGGCTGGGCTGGAACTTGCTATGTAGACCAGGCTGGCCTTGAACTCCTGATCTTCTTGCTACCACCCTAGTGTCATGTCTTTTAGTCATATTAGTCTAGGTAGTTTGTTATCTTTCACCTTTGGCTGCTTAGTTCTTCATTTATGTAAAAAAAAAAAAAGTTAAAACCGAATAAAAGGAAAAACTACTTCCCTGAAATTTTTTGTCATTTTTTTCAAAATAACATATAAAAACTCTTTACAATGGAGAAATGTAAAAATTAAGCAATATTTTATATATATTTAATAATTAATATTAGTAAGTGGGAGATAGTAATTTTCATTCGCTTTCAACCCTAAAGAGGCCCAAGGTTGTTTTTTTTTTTTTTTCTCAGTAGCACAAAAAGCAACAGATATTGCTGTGGCACTTTCATACCCACTAAATTTTTATAGGATTAAAAACCGATGTTTGAAAAAAAACCTGATTATTCATTCTATTAATCATAATGTATTAAGTACTCAATTGCCACACAAAGAACAAATATTAAACCTAGGTTACTAGCTACATCTGCCTTGATGCCGTTAATAATCCATCACACCAACTAATTATGAAGGTAGGGAGACAGATGCGACATCCACACACTCATCACTGGAGTAGTCCTCGGTCCTCCATCTTTTCCTCCAGGAACAGGCTTTCACCACGATGGCAATCAGGAGACAGATCACAACGTAGGCAGGGATGATCAAGAAGAACGGCCACCGCACAGGCTTGTGGACGTAAGGGCTTATGATGCGGAACCGTACTAGCAAAGAAAAGTACCAGGGGTTAGAAGGCAACTGCCAGGGCTATGGCAACAAGATGGCTGCAGTGACCATTAGAACAAACGCACTACACTATTTAAAAACTTTAACTTTGTAGTTACAATTTCATATATAAACTTGATAATTACATATGATTAATTGTATATAATGTAGATAACATAATGGCGTCAGAGCGCCCACCTTTAAGCATCTCCAAATCCTGGTGAGAAAGTCCTGCCCCTTGTTTTTCTTCTTGTATGCATCTTTCTAAAGGATTTTTTAAAAAAATTTCATGTCCATGAGTGTTTATCTGCATGTATGTTTGTGCACCATGTGTGTGACTGGTGGCTGAGGAGGCCAGAAGAGGGTGTTGGATCTTCTGGAACTGGAATTTACAGATGGTTGTGAGCCACCATGTGGTTACTGGGAACCGAACTTGGGTCCTCTAAAAGAGCAACAGTGTTGTTAACTAACAGCTGGGCTATCTCTCCAGCCCATGCTCTTTGCTTTGCCTTGGAGACTTTTCTATTCCAGGTAGTCTCTATCTGGTGATATAGACAGAAGGAACTGAAGTCTGATCCTTGTTACCAGTGAGGACTTCTCAAACTCTTATTCTGGTAAAAAAAAATGCTGTACATAATATTTTAGGTCTAAATTATGTTTTTTTTAAAAATCAGCATGTTTTCATGCCCTTTCTTACAAGTTGTTTTTTCAAAGAGTCCTTCCAGAATATTTACAGTTTTAGATTTCATATTTAGATCAATGATGCTTCATACAGCATCAATATTGGTTGGCTCACAACAGCCAGGGGATCTAACACTCTGGTCTCTGACAGCACGTGTACTCACATGCATATTCTCCCTGCCCCAACATACACACATACACAGAATTTAAAAAAAATTATAAGAGCAAGTTGTTTAGGAAAAAATATATACTGGGCATGGTGCTGCATGCCTTAATTGCAACACTAGGTAAGCAGAGTCAGGAGGATCCCTGGGAGTTTGAGGCCAACCTGGCACATTGTAAGTTCCAGGCCAGTCAGAGGCTACACAGTGAGACCTTTGAGAAGTGCCTTTTTTTTTTCTTCAAATCTGTTAAGATTTTCTCTGTGATTAATTGTTTCACACACATAAAAGCAACATTATGTCATCTTTTCTAGTCCTTTTTTCCTGTCTTGTTCTTTCCTTAGTTTAAGGCCTAGGACATAGGAAACGTACTGAATACATATAGTGAGATCAGACTTCACTGTTTTGCTCCCAATTTTATGGGAAAACAAATATTGCTAATCGTACAATGTGTTGGTTTCAATTTTTTGATATCCTTTATCAAACTGACCAGATCATCCTCTGTAGTCTATTCACTGCTTTGTGGCAGGTGAGGCATCTCAATCTCAGTCTCTCTCTCTCTCTCTCTCTGTTTCTCTGTCTCTGTTTCTCTCTCTCTCTCTCTCTCTCTCTCTCTCTCTCTCTCTCTCTCTCTCTCTCTCTCTCTTTGCAGCACCAAGGACTGTACTAGTTGCTGTTTTAAGAACACCTCATGGACCGACTGATGGTGGAGGACATCTGTGATCCAGCAGTAGGAGGCAGAGAAAACTAGAGGTCCAAGCAAGTCACACACTCTTCCAACAGCATAGACAGACATCTTCCAGTTCCTTTTCCCTTTTCTGTGTCTGGGCACAGAAGGTGAGGTCATTCCTTTTCTGATGACTGGGTGCAAGGCAGAGAACCTGGCTTCCCTGTCCTGTTCTCAGGGACCCCCTTGTCCCACCTTAGCTTCTTCTCAGGGTCTGGGGTCTCCTTCCTGCCTGCTGTCTCCTCAAAACCTGTGCAATGACACCAGCAGTCTGCATCACCAGAGTCAAGGATCTTGACTCCTGTATATTTCTGGTCTGGCTCCTGGTCCACATGTGACTCTAGGCAACCGAACTTGGGCAGTCAGGGGCAACTGCCCTTGAGGAGGCAAATCTCTGAGGTCTTTGTTGGTGGTCCAGCACTCTACACATTGAGGTGGGGTGGTAACTTTCTTTTGAGAGTCCTCATTGCTGATAGGGTCCTTAGTTTGAGAGGCTGGGGTCTCTCAAAGGACCATAGCCAAGCTGGTCTGGTACTCACTGATAGAGTCCATAACAAGTTGTTGAAAGGACAGCATGATTAAAAATGACAAAGGGTCGTGGGATCCTGTGCTCTCTTGTGCCTCATGCAAAAGGCTGGCACCTGCTGCCGGGAGGTCATCATGGGTGCAGTGACTCCACTGAATTCTCCAGTTAGGTCGGTGTGGTTAGAGGAAGAAGCCTTCTTCCCACGTTAAGTCAGCCATGGAAGTCACGGAATTGGTATTAAAAGACAGCATGGCATGATAACTCTGGTTACACAATTGGCTTTACTGAGGGACAATTTGGTTTTAAAGGTATGTGATTACATTACAGTGTTTTTCACAGAACCTTTATACGGCCTGTGTGTAGTGCTGTGTCCTTCTAAAAGTGGCTTTGAACACTTTCAGAAACTTCTTCAAGTCTGTTGGTCTTTATATAGCTCCATCAAAACATCAGGACAAAAGCCTCACTTTCGGGTTTGAGTCATTCTAGAAAGTACGGTATCTTAGAGTTTTTATTGCTGTGGAGAGTCACCATGACCACAGCAACTCTTATAAAGGAAAGCATTTCATTGGGGCTGGCTTACACAGAGGTTCAGTCCATTATTGTCACAGCCTGAAGCATGGCAGCATGCAGGCAGACATGGTGCTGGAGAAAGAGCTGAGAGGTCTACATCTTGATCTGAAGGCAGTAGGAGACTGACTTGAGCTTCTGAGATCCCAAATCCTGCCTCCACAGTGACACACTTCCTCCAGTAAGGCCACACCTCCTATTAGTGCCACTCTCTATAGGTCAAGCATTCAAACACAGGAGTCTGTGGGGGTCATTCTTATACAAACCACCATACACGGGCAGCCACGCTTCTCCATCTGAGAACTCACAGTGACACATGGTTGTTTGTTGGACCTGCTGTAAACAAACTGAAAAACAAGATGGGAAAGCTGAAATACAGTCCTGTTGTACAACTTTCATGAGCATGAAGTTTATTGGAAAAGAAACCATGCTTTTCCAGGAAAGGCTGGTCATTTGGAACAGTGAGAAAGCCATGCCTTACTCAAACTTAAATCCTTCTAGATTACTTTAAAGAGTGTCTCAAGACAAAATAGCAACAATAACAACAAAATCCTCAGGAGTAAGGGTTAAATACCTTGCAATGTGTAGATGTAACAGTCTTATTAAATAAGAAACACAGAGCCAAGTGCAGAGTTAAAAGCCCAAGAGGTCAGAGCAGTAGCTAAGAGCTGAGACTAAAAATCCTTTCTTACCCTTCACTGCCTCTGCTGTCCTTCCCCTGAGAAAGAGGCCTACTTCCTGTGTGTCTGTCCTCTTATTGACTTTCTGTTCTGCCTTCTTATTGGTTGTAAACCCAACCACATGACCTCCTCGTCACTGCCTGTCTATACAGACCTCCAGGTCTTCTATGGTTGGTATTGAGATTAAAGGCATGTGTCTCCATGCTGGCTGTATCCTTGAACACACAGAGATCTGCCTGTCATGTGATTGGGATTAAAGGTGTGTGTGTGCTACCACTGCTAGTCTTCTGCTATAGCTTGCTATTAGCTCTGACCCCCAGGTAACTTTATTTATTAACATATAAATAAAATCACATTTCAGTACAAATAAAATATCACCATAGCAATGAGTGCCATTTTGTCTGGTGTATTTTGTTGCTATAGTGAATTGACTGACAATCTTTTGTGGACACCCATTGGTATGGATTTTTACCTTCATGGTGGTACCTGGGATTGAATTTAGGGTCTTATTACATGCTGTCTAAGCTATCTACCACTAAACTATATCCCTAACTCTGATCTGGAATTTTAACTTTTTATTTTTTATTTTATTTTATTATTTTTTTAAAGATTTATTTATTTATTTATTATGTATACAGCACATGTAACTGCAGGCCAGAAGAGGGCACCAGATCTTATTACAGATGGTTGTGAGCCACCATGTGGTTGCTGGGAATTGAACTCAGGACCTCTGGAAGAGCAGTCAGTGCTCTTAACCTCTGAGCCATCTCTCCAGCCCCTGAGCCATCTCTCCAGCCCCCCTCCCCTTTTTTTTTTTTTGGATTTTTGAGATAGGTTTTCTCTATGTAACAGTCCTGGCTGTCCCAGAGCTCACCATGTAGACCAGGCTGGCCTCAAACTCACTGAGCTCCACCTGCCTCTGCCTCCCAAGTGCCTGGATTAAAGGCATGCACCACCACTGTCTTTTGAATACAGATAACTATGCACTATGAGCTAGCTTCCGGTTGAAGATTTTTATATGTGCATTTATAAAGGATGATCTTCTGTGATTTTGTTGTTGTTGCTAGTTTGCCCACATGAATTTGCTAGCAGGGTTATGTTTTCCTCAGATGGTAAAGCAGTTGACAGGGCTTCCCGTCTACTGTTCGAGTGTTATTTCTTCCTTGTAAAAATGTGTCTCAATTTACCCTGGAAAGCATCTGGATCTACATTTTGTTTTCCTGTTTTTTCTTTGTTGTTGTTGTTGTTGTTGTTGTTGTTTTGTTTTTTTGTAATGGGTTTCTTAGCCATAACCACAAAATTTCAGAGAACTTTTGACTCTGGTTTCTAGGTACCGCCCTTTGGTTGACAATTCCTGGTCGCACCTGGGTGGCTTTGTCAGCCTGTTTCTTGTTGGTAGTAGACAGGAGCCAAAAACATATGTACTTCTTCTGACCACGTCCAGTTCACAAGACAGGATTCTTTCAATGTGAATTTCTGAGTTAGATTTAAAAAAAAAAATACACTAAGACCACACCCATGGGTCTTTTTGGCAGACTTTTCTGTTTTGGACCTTGTCATGGCTACTGTAAACTGACCTACTTAACATTTTTAGTAACCTTCTCAGTTGTGTGTGTGTGTGTGTGTGTATGTGTGTGTGTGTGTGTGTGTGTGTGTGTGTGTTCCAGAGGTGGATGGAACTGAGTGTCTTCCTCAGTTTCTCAATACCTTATCTTCCGTGTCTCTCATTCGCCTGAAGGTTACCAATTAATCTGGAGTGGCTCCTGTCTCTGCCTCTGGAGTGGCAGAATTCCAAGTTCGTACCACCACACCCAGCATTTCTATGTGAGTTCTGGGGACCAAACTCCAGTCCTCATGTGTTTGTGAGGCAAGCGCTTTACTTCCTCTGTCCCTAATTATGTTTTCTACTTGTTAGGAAGACTTACTAGGGATCGGCTCGGCTCGTTGCTGATTGCCACTATCAACGCTCCCACCAGGCCACTGATCCTTTGTATTTATACAATCCGGAGGTAAGTATGTGGGGTCACAGTGGCAATTCTTCTTGTTATTACATACCTGAAAATAGCATAAAGTCACAGGCTAAGACAGCCAGCCAGGTTCGTTTACACCAGGAAATCTGCAAACTAATGTTCATGTAAGATACTGTCCATTTTCCTGTGCAGCTTATTATTTGGGAAGGAGGGAAGCATGTGGTGGGGGTGGAGGGGGTTGGGGGGTTGGGGGGTGGGGGGTGGGGGGTGGAAGGAAAGAGTGAGGAGAGGGACTCAGCCCCTGCTTTCCTGAGCAGTTTCAATGGCTCCCTTCCTCACTCGCGTCTGCTACTTACACCATGATGGTTGCACTGTGCTGGTGTGCAATTGTATTTCAAGATGGTATCTTCTACACATTCTTTATTCAGGCAAACCTGGAATGGACAAGGTAACTGATATGCCAGCTAGATTCACTACCTAATTAAAAACATTCCATACTCTATTAAGATAAAAACCACCTTGAAATACCATCTTATCCCAGTTAAACTGGCTATTGACAAAACGACAGAAACCCCCAAACGACACCCCCAAAACACACACTAGCAAGGGTGTGACAAAGAGGGGGACCCTCAGCACCACTGGTGGAAATGTAAATTAGTATAGTCTTATGCCAAGTGTGTGGAAAGCCCTCAAAATAAATCGATAAGAAAAAGATTTAGAGCTATCCTGGGCTCCAACAGTCCCACAGCTGGGTACACAGCCAAAGAAAATAAAGTCAGGCTGTTGAAGAGACACCTGCACTGTCTTGCCCTGTTTATTGCATCATTATTCATACTGGCCAAGCGACTTCGCTGGTTTCACTGCCACCAATAGACAGGTGGTATAGATGCTGCATAAGAAAAATGTATCAATGTGATTATTACAAATTATTAAAAATCAACCAATTATAAGTTATCGTAAATAATATATAAAGATGCATATTGAAATGATTATTTGGCCACAAAAAAAGAATGCAACCTTGCCAACACAGAACATGGAAGAGCTTATAGGGTATTTGGTGAGGTCATCATTATGTGAATCCAAACAGAGTTAGAGAGTTCTGGGGTTCTGAGGGACTGGATGCAGTATGGGTGGGGGCAAGGCAGCTGAAGAAAGGTTTACTAACAGGTAAAATGTTACAGTTAGAAAGGGGGAGCAAAGTCGGGCGGTGGTGGCACACGCCTTTAATCCCAGCACTCCGGAGGCAGAGGCGGCAAGTGGATCTTAGTGAGTTCAAGGCCAGCCTGGTCTACAGAGTGAGCTGTTACACAGAGAGACCCTGTCTCAAAAAAAAAAAAAAAAAAAAAGGGAATAAGTTCTGGTACTGTACTGCAGAACAGAATGGTGACTAATGAGCTATGTATGACATGTTACGGATGTCAAATAAAAAGTGATAAGTACGCCGGGTGGCAGTGGTGCACGCCTTTAATCCCAGCACTCGGGAGGCAGACCCAGGCGGATCTCTGTGAGTTCGAGGCCAGCCTGCTCTCCAAAGCGAGTTCCAGGAAAGACGCAAAGCTACACAGAGAAACCCGTCTCGAAAAAAAACCAAAAAAATAAAAAATAATAAAAAAATAAAAGTGATAAATACTTAAAAGATAGATATGCTGACTGCTCTGATGCGATCACTGCAGAAGTATTTACATGTTTTAAAAATACCACATTGTGCCTATAGTATACATAATTATTATGTAAGAATGAGATAAAACGACTAACAGAAGCGTTCTCAATACTGAGCCAGTCTTCAAACACCAGAAGAGGCAGGAGATGTTTTTCAGACACCTCATTTGCAACAACAACAACAAAAGTCATAAGAAACGGGAAAACACGGCCCTGTCACTGGAAGGACACCAACTTAGCGTCACATGGATATAGTTAACATTCTCAAAGATCCCTAGGGGAAATACAAATGGCGGACTAGATTAAAGCGGGGCAGTAACGTGAGAACAAAAGACTATGAACAGAGGTCAAATTGTAAAGGGCACCACACAGAACTTCTAGAGAACAGACTAAGGGGATGGAAAACTTCACTGCATGGGCTGAGCAGCAGATGTCGGGACACGGATGAACCTGCAGACAGGGGGTTGGAGGCTAAAGAGTCTAAGGAATGGAGAAAAACAAACCAGGAAAGTGAACAAAGTCTAAGGGACTGGAAGGAGTGCCATCGAGCTGCCCAGTGTCTGGGCCGTGATTCTGCAGCATTATTTCTCTTTCATTCATTTTGTCATCCTTGCCACTAAATGAGGGACTGTGACCCGCTGACTGTTAACATAATCTCAGACAGAGAAAAGCCCGTTTTGACATTTTAGTCTCCCATTTCCTCAGACAGTGCCATAAAAGATTATGACCCAAACCTCATGCCCTCAGATCAACTGGACAATCCACCTGCAGAACTCACGGTCAGGGCAACAGCAGCCACACAACAGCCTCTTTGCACAGGCGAACTGAGCTCCTGCCACATCACTGCTGGATTTGTTTCTCTTGTGTTTTCTTTGGAATTAATGGTATACATACGGCGCACAACATGCTATTTTGATATACAGACAGAATTGGAAATATTTCATTTGGAAAACAAAATTGTGGGTCTGTCTATGTCTGTGTCTATCTTCATTCTACCCATAAAATGGGCTATTACTCAGTCAGGCAATTCTGACTTTGATAATACGGATGCATCACAACATTAAGTGACATCACAGACACAGAAGGGCATATACTTCATGACCTTACTTATGTGTGGAAACTAGGAGGACTGTAGAAGCTGACTGGAGGCCAGTGGTGATAAGAAGAAGATGCAGAGAAGTCATGTAAGCTTGCAGATGTGAAGGATGATGGGGGATGAGTAAATCTATGGATATAATGAACAACCTGGAGACTGCAGTTGATAATGTATGCCTAAGGCATGATGAGAGAACCAGCCTGAGATCTTTTTATCGTACGCACAGGGTAATGTACGTGAGAATGGAAATCCTAAGTGTGTGTTAGATACGTGATATTCTAGTTTCATTTCTGTTGTGATAAAATGCCCTGACCAAAAGCAACTTAGGAACAGAAAGAATTTACCAGGCTTACGGTCTCTTGTTACAATCCATCCCTGAGGGCAGGAACTCAGGTAGTTAGTCACATCCAACCCATAATCAAGAACAGGGAGAAATGAATGCATGCAGGCCACTTGCTTAATAGCTTCTCTATTCTCAGCTAGATAGTGTTCTCTTCTCTTACACTGCTCAGGATCCCCTGCCTAGGGAATGATGCTGCCCACAGAGGGCTGTGCCTTCCCACATCAATTAACAATCAAAACAATCCCCCACAGACATCCTTGGACTGGCAGGGTCTAGATAATTCCTCAGTTGAGACTCTCTTCCCAGGCAGCAAGTTGACAGTTAAAACTAACCATCACATGCTAATTAGATTTGCCTGGTTTTTTGTTTTACTCTGTGAAATCTTTATTTTCACCATTATTTAAGGATAATTATAATGAAAGATAATTCACCACATCAGAAGTGCTCTCTTTCTGTAACATTCTGAAAATGTAACAAAATGCAGTTGGTGAACCACTTGATGGTCTCTTCTAGGAATCTGTGTGACTTCCACAGAAGTACAAAGCAGCCAATGAGAATCCATAGCAGCAGCAGCTGCGCAGGATTGATGGCTTTTTTTCTATTTTATTCTTTGAGTTTTGTCCTTATTTTCTTAAAACTTCACTGTTGACTGCATACTTACATTTTGAGAGAACCCATTACCAGGCATACATATCAATAAGGACACACTACGCAACACTGAGGAGTTCCTGAGGAAAGATCACACCACACAGCAGTGGGGGTGCTAGGGAGAGGAGATCACACCACACCACCCTAGGAATGCTGGGGAGAGGAGATCACACCACACAGCAGT
>CABHPQ010000995.1:6746-31271 GCA_902168405.1 Peromyscus aztecus | reverse complement strand
CAAAACAAAACGCCCACAAGCCCAAATCCTTGGGAAGTCTCCTGGGTGCCAAAACTCAGGTGCTTGCAGGCGGCCCTGAGGTACGATGTCTATAGCTTACTGCCGTGTGTCACTGTATGCCAGGAACACCGTGTGTTAAGTTCCTGGTCAGCCCCTGGTCACGGCCTCATAGGTTCTTCATTGATGTTTCCCTTCCTTGTATTTTAATTTTAACTCTATAGAGAATGTCCATTCCTGGGGCTGGAGAGATGGCGCAGTCGTTACGAGCACTGGCTGCTCTTCCAGAGGACCTCAGTTTGATTCCCAGCACCCACATGGGTAACTCACAACGGTAACCCCTGTTCTAGCCTGCCCAGGCATCAGGCATGCAAGTGGTGCACAGACACATATGCAGGCAAACTATCCATACACATAAAACAAATGAACAGGAATGTACAAAGAAGAATGTCCACTTTGTGTGTGGGTTGTATGTGTTTGTACCTGGTGTGTATGACGGTCTAGCTGTCTGTGCGCATGTGTATAGTAGACCATAGGTCAACAACAGGTGTCTTTATCTATCCCTGTCCACCTTGTTCTGTGAGACAGGGCCGCCCAATGAACCTGGAGCTCACCTAGGGAGTCCTTGAGGTCCACCTGTCACTGCGCTCCAGTAGCAGAGTAACAAAAGTATGCCATGTCCATTCTTGGTAAAATTAAGGAGAGAGCATCCAGAGTTTTAAAAGTTAAATACTTATGGCTGATGAGTGGACCTTCATAGAAATAAAACACTGAGTGGCAAAAGACAGAGGACAATTCAGGCACAGCCAAGTTAGTTCAACTGTGACAACAGCCCGGGTGTGGGGGAAACGGAAACGGCAGGGAGCTCTTTCTGCACTCCTGACATCTGGATTAAACATGTCAGGCGTCACGGTCAGGTGTTACTTTGCTTCCATATGGAAGTAACCCCCGGTGACATTTTCAAGGGTAAAGTGTAGGGTCTGGTCACATGTCTTACGGCGTACTTAGGTGCGCAGGCCTTGTATCCCGAAGGGCTGATACCGCAGTTCCCGGATATGTCCGTTTTGGAATTCAGCTCGTTGTAGCATTCGTTTGTGCCAAAGTCTGAGTCTGGAAGTTAAACAAAAAAGTGTCAGCTGCATTGAATGTTCAATCCTTTGCATTAAAATAGGCCATGACTGCTTTCAAAATTCTGAAATGGCTCAGAGTATACCACACAAAATACAAGCATCACATCAAACTGAAAATAAAGGCCTATGGACGAAGGCACAAAACCATTTCAAATATGATGCCTAATGTGTAATGCTAATATCCCCATACATGTAAGCAAGAAAGGCAGTGTTTTAAACAAATAATTGACTTACTGGTGAATAAAGGTGGGCTTTTTATTTGGATAAATGTCTTCTCACCAAACCATTCACCGACTACTTTCACCTCTGATTTTTCTAACTTCAATTCTCCTAAGACCCAAACTACCTAGACACCAGTTTCTATTTTCAGCCTCCATCCACTCTACTCTTTTGAAACCTCTGACTGGGACTTCTGACGCCTGCATTGCCCGGTGGGAGGAAAGTGGCCTGTCACAACAGCAGCCTGTGCGGTCACTAGGCACTCAGTCGGGTTGCCTAGAGACGCCACCGAACCAAAGTTAATGGTTTATTCTTTCTCAGAAGTCATTTGCCAAGTTTGTTGTGGGTAAGAAATGCGGATTTTGAGCTTGGTGGGGGCAGCAAACTGTTGCTTATGGACCAGAGAGCAGGCAGAATCTGAGTATTTCATAGCTTCAGGGACACTATTAGACCCTCCACACACTGTTGGCTTCTTCCCAGCTTCCTCCTGAGAGTAAACCTGGGCAAGACAGGAGATGAACGTATGGAGAGATGGCTTTGGTTGCGTCATGGCTCCACATCTGCCACATCAAAGCATGCAGCTGAAAACACGGAACGCCCACGGGTGAGACACATGGGAACAACCTTCTCCAAATTCTAACTGAAGCCCAGTGAATATCAATTATTAACAAATAGCAAAGGAATCCAGACAACGGGCCTCGCCTTTGAGGTCTAGTGGAGTACAACCGTTGGTGGCCTCTGCAGGATGCACAGTGCAAAGACAGGCCTTTTCAACAGCAGCCCTGGAGGAGGGAAGGCAGGGCAGCAACCTTTAACCAAAGCTATGTCTCTGAGATTTCACTAGGAATAACAGAACAAACGCGGCTGGCTGCCTTAACACAATAGTGCAAGTGTCTTGACATACACATGGGAAAATATCACAAAGGATGCAATCTACAAGAAAAAAAAGTACCAGAAATAGATGGGGAGGAGAGATAGTAAAGAATTTGGTTTGACTCCCAACACTCATGCACATAAAATAAAAATAAATAAGTTCCCCCAAAGCACCAAAAATAGAAATGGAAGTAACACTAGATGAATAGATATAAGCATATATTTGAGTTTTGAGGTCTGTGTGATGATGCACCACTTAGTACATTGTTCCAAGAAACTCAGAGAACACTAAACAGAAGTTCACAGTTGGGCCATGCAAACCAGACCTGAGCTCAATCCCCAGAACCAACCTGCAGCGGGAAGAGGGAACTAGATCCTGAAAGTTGTTCTCTGAGCCCCACATGACACACGCACACCTGTATGAATATACTACACGCACGTACACGTACACATGCATACACACACACACACACACACACACACACACACACGCACGCACGCACGCACGCACACTATGATAACAGAAAAACAAAACCAAAAAAAAAAATCAACCAACCAACCAAACAAACAAACAAAAACTAAAGAAAGAGGAAAGCAATGCATTGTGGGTTCTGATTTCTCAGAAAACACGGAAACCCCATGGCTGTGGAGTCACTAGTAACTGGCAATAAAATCACTCTCCTTTCTCTACTCAGAAGATTGATTTTCACTCAGGATCCTTTCAAGTACTCTGGGTCCAGGGAGGGCATTTCTTGAATGAATTGCTTAATGTTCTTCTTCGGACTTTGAAATGTATCACCTGTCATCTATTTCTTCACTGGGTCTGATGGTTCAGATTTGTAACCTCAGCTACTTGGGGAACTGAGGCAGGAGAATCACAAAGTCAATGCCTTTCTGGGATGTAGAGTGAGTTCAAGGCTAACCCAGGAAACTTAGCAAGAAACTACTTCAAAAACAATGAGCAGAAAGGTGAGTGGGGGCTGGGGATGCCAGTGATGGAGAGCGGAGACCACGTGTAGCAGGCATGGCCCTGATTGCAATTCTCAGTACCACAGACAAAACAAAACAAACCCATCTACTTCTTTTCAGCACCCAGAAAATGCTTAAGCGGAAAAGTCAAATGGTTGAAAGTACCACTGCCAAATATATCACGGCACTGCTTTGCTCCATTCTGACACGAGCCGTTAACACAGATCCACTGACTCTCTGCACACGGGTACCCGTCGTGAACGAAGAAGTCTTCCTCACACAGTTCGGATGTGCCGTTGCAGTACTCTGGGAGATCACACTCCCCAGTGGCAGGCCTGCACACTTGCCCTTTCGTCTTCACCTGATGGGGTGAAGTGAATCACACTCAATAAGGCAGCAGAGAAGCAGAGAGGCACTCTACAAACTGTTCATGTGCATCCCGTAGGTCATGCACAAATGCATGCTCTTACTGACACACCAGCATGGACAGGTAACCTCTTAAGGCTCCACCCCAGATGAAGAGCTACAGGCAATTAATGGCTGCTGAGAGAGGAAGAGTCAACCTGCTCCAGGGATGCGCCACCTAATGGATTATCCAATGCCAAGTGGTCTGCCCTGACAATATACATACAAACAACAATAAATGAACTCAGCATGTTGCATGTATATATTTATTAATTTACAGGTAAATATAGATGTAACAACAATAATTAAATAAAAAAAGCCATGAATTAGAAAGAGGGTGGGATGGCTGTGGGGGGAGTTGGAGGGAGGAGGGAGAAATGATCTAAATATATTATATATATATATATGAAATGTATAAATAATAAAAATACACTATTAAACTAAAATATGTGCTGCTTGCAGCACATTTTAACTATAAATGACATGTAACAGGAACAATGTTTCTATTTCAGCCATTTCATAAAACCCATACATTCTTGTTTTAATTTTTAAGGAATGAATGTTTGGAATATTATAGAAATTTAAAAGGAAATTAATTTTTCATGGTTGAAAGAATTTTGCTAAGAATTTTCTGACATTTCTGGTGGAAAATGTATGCAAATAGAATGAAAGATTTAAAATTATTTTCTTAAGAATGGAAATGTCTAGAGACTTCCATTGGGTCCCCTCCCCTTGGAGCTCAGGGAATCCCAAAGAAGACAGAGAGGAAGGATTGTAGGAGCCGGAGGGGTTGAGGGCACCAGAAGAATACGGCCCATGGAATCAATTGGGGCTCAACTAAGCATGGCTCCTATGGGCTCACAGAGACTGAAGCTGCAATCACAGATGGTGTGGGTCTGCACTAGGTCCTTTGCGTATACATCATGGTTGTTAGCTTTGGTGGGAGTAGGGGTCTCTGACTGTTTTGCCTGCTCTTGGGACCCCTTTCTTCCCACTGGGTTGCCTTGCCCTGCGCTGATATGAGGGTTTGGGCCTGGTCTTATTGTATCTTGTTATGCCGTATTTGGTTGAGATCCCTAAGAGACCTGCTCTTTTCTGAAGGGAAATGGAAGAGGAGCAGATCTGGGGGGAGGGGAAGTGTGTGTGTGTGTGTGTGTGTGTGTGTGTGTGTGTGTGTTGGGAGGGGGGACTGGGAGGAATGGAGGGAGGGGAAACTTCAGGCAGGGTGTATTGCATGAGAGAAGAATAAAAAAAGAAATACAGTAAATTTGGAAAAAGAAATTACAAGTTAATTTTGAAAATGATAATACAGTAACACCTGTGATATAAAAACAAAGCACTGACAAATGTAAAAAAAAAGAATATAAATGTCAACACTCTTTAAAAGAAAAAGCTTGGGTCTGAAGAATGGCTCAGTGGTTATGGTTAAGAGCACTGGCTGTTTGTCCAGAGAACCCAAGTTCAGAGCCTAGCACCCACAGGACAGCTTACAGCCATTTGTTATCCAGTCTCAGGGGATTCTATACTCTTTTCTGGCCTCTGTGGGACCAGGTACGTATATGGTACTCAGACAAAACACCCATACACATAAAAATTAAGAAAAAAATCTTTTTAAAAAAGTAAAAAGAAAGAAAGAAAAGGCTCTTACATGACAATTATCACAGCACGGTCCCTTAGCACAAGCTGAATTGTCTGACAGCCGACAGGTTTTAGGATTACAGCATGGTGGAGGGTTATCGTCACAGCCCTGAAAGGCAAACCACATGCCTGAAGAGTCTTCCTGAATCCATTCACACTGGACAGACATTTTAATGGCAACATATTATAGTCTGCAGATAGATGCTCATCTCTCATGTTGGCAAACAGCAAAAAGAAACTGAGTCACGTCTTTCCCACCCCGCAGACACTGATCGGCTGACTAATGTTACATCCTACTTGTTTCTGTTCCTAGGACAGAGCTTGCTATGTTGGGGATATAATCCTCTGATATCATGGGGTCCATCACAGTGAAGTCAGCGAGATGGGCTCTGGCTCTTGTCGACAAAGGCTAAATAAATATCAGATGTAGGATAAACAGAAGCTATGGTTAGGTCTTATGTGACACGTTTGAGCCTTAATAATACATGTCTCAATAACAGATTATAGGCATTTTAAAGACTTTTTTCTTTTTTTAAAAAATTCTCTGTGTGTGTTTGTGTTTCTGTATGTTTGCACAAGAGTGTGTATGTGCCTGTGCACATGAGGCATGAGTGTAAGTGCCCACAGAGGCCAGAAGAGGGCATCAGATCCCTTGAGCTGGAATTAGATGGTTGTGAGTCACCATGTGGGTGCTGGGAACTGAACTTAGGTGCCCCAAAGAGCAGCAAACACTCTTAATTGCTGAGCCATCTTTCTGGCCCCATCATTTTTTTCTTTTGAGACTTAGTCTCCTTAGTTCATGCTGGCCTCAAAGGCATTCAGCTAAAGCTGGCCTTGAATGCCTGATATTGCTGCTTCCATCCCTGCCTCCTGGAGTACTGGGATTGTAGGCACGTATCACCACATCTAGCAGTTTACTTCATTTTTAATTTTTAAGAAGGGCTGTAAAATTAGTATCTGAACATGACTAAAGTTGTTACTTTTGTGTCATTTACACATGGCTTCTATTTTATGCTCTACGGGTCTGTTTTAATAGCTTTGACAATTAGGGTTAGTAAGTAAACATAAGAAAGAATAGGTCTTTTTAGATGATACACACGTGCACACACAGTTCTAATCCCTTTGTTTTGAAATGGTTAAGTTGGGAAAACGTTCCTTAAGCAGACAAGAATCAGCTGTGGAGGTCAGTTGTCTGGAATGACTTCCTGCAAGACACTCACTAGGGCAAGGGAATGTTTCTGTGTCTTGCACACACATTGCACCATCCCGAGGTGTGGGTCCTGTACCGCACTACATTGACATCTACAGGGAGGGGAATATCACAGTGGTTAGAACTCAATTAGGTAACATCATGAAGCTAAGACACACTGCTGTCAAACTTGAGTGGAGAGTTTCAATGTGTTTCCACTCAAGCCAAATGAAGCAAAAACTCAGGTATCAGGCAACGATTTCTTAAAAACACACTCTTCTGGGCAAGAAAGTGTCAATGAAGGATTGTCTAGATCAGGTTGGCCTGTGGGCATATCCGTAGAGGAATTGATTACCTCAGTTGCAGGAGGACCTGTTCACTGTGAGTGGTACCATTCTCTAGGTGTGGGTCCTGTACTGCATGAGTAAGCATGTGAGCAATTGCTCCCCATGGATGTGACCAGTCTCTGCAGGTTCCTGCTGCCTTGATGGACTTCCCTGCAGTGATGGACTAACTCGGAAATAAACCCTTCTCTTCTAAGTTACTTTGTCAGTGTACATTATCACAGCAACAGGAGAGGACACGGGATACATTTAAGCATCAAAAATACAAGTTTTCTATTGCGAGGGGCACATTCCAGTGCCCTCAGCCAATACACAGAAAATCGCCGACACTTGCTTCCGGGTTCCCCAGCAGCTGTGACAACAACTTAGTTCTCTTTCGCTTTATCTCTGTATTTTATCTCATTTACCCTCATTCTATCTTTCTTTTTCCCCCCAACCCCACAGTTTTATATGAGTTATTTTGGTTTGGAAAAAACTCCCTGTGGGTTATAGGTATATTTTAAAAAAATTGACTTAAATACTGAATTTAAATTGGTGATTAAATATTGGTAAAAAGCCAATAAGATTCCATGACCAAACTCCAAATGTGCCTCCCATAGTTTCTTACTTCACAGTGAAAGCTTCACGTCTGTCTTTCTGAACGGCAAATGAGTTTAAGGGAAAGGCTGGGCAAGGGCGCGCCCAGGAGGAAGAGAAGGACTTCCTCTTGGGAAGTCACTCAAAGATGGGACTTAATGACCTTCAAAATGGCTTGTCTGAAAAACGAGAATGGAAGGGGCATGGAAGGAGGGATGGAGACACAGTGGTCCAGGGATGTAACATGCCGATAAGCACGATGAATATGCTCTGGAGGTCTAATGTTCAGGAGTGTGACTGTCGTTAACAGATTGTACTGTACACCTGCAGTTTGCTAAGAGGTGGCACCCTAATTCTTACAGAAGAGACAGAAAAGAGAGATTGCATGGCATGAATTACAGTCTTACCACTCTCTGAGAGTCTTTCCACTCCAGGAGGGTTTGCAGATGAAGGGTTTATCTTAGCTCACCCTTTCTCCCTTAAGTTGCTTTTCGTCAGGGCATTTTATCTTAGCAACGGAAATGAAATAAAGACAAAATCCTTGTAAGAGATACTTAATATGAATTTCAGGCACTGTTTACCTTGTACTGTTGCAAGAAAATATATTCATGCCAAGCACTCGAAAATTGCTTTGCAGTTACATCCTAATTCTTAATAGGAGATGAGGGAACAGGGAGGAAAGGGGAGGAGGGTGAGGGGAGGAGGGTGAGGAGGAGCAGGGGGGAGATCGTGAGCTTATAAGCCAGGCAAGATGGCTCAAGCCTGCACTCCCAGCACTCAGGAAGCTGGAACAGGAGAGCTGTTTTGAGTTTGAAGCCAGCATGTGCTACACATAGATCCTGTATTCGGAAAAAAAAAGCACGCTGATGTGAGTTGACAGGCTTAGCTGTGGTGGCTTTCATATGGCATGCACCATTTCTTCAGTGTCAGCTGTATACCAATAAGGGTGGACTAAAAAGCAAATGTACTTGTATGGATAATCTACCAATCAGTGAACCATATGCTGAGACACTGGTTCACCCTTGAGCCTGTCCGAATGTCCCTTGCCAAGGCCTTTGTAGAAGAGAGACTGTGAGAAGTGACACAAACCGACAGAGGGACAACATAGATGAACACTTCTGTGGTTCTGGCCACATCCTCCTGAAGCAGCACTAACCAGCGCTCCACAGTCACAAACTTCGTCTCCTTCCAACACTCCATTCCCACAAACTTCTGCCTTGTAAGTTGGTTGGAGCCTCAGCTGGTTCTGAAGACAATGGGAATTTTGACTTGAGATAAAATCGGAAAAATCCTCCATGCTGCAGTTACTGAAGGACTTGATGCCACTGTAACGACTGGAAAGAGCCCAAGTGTCACATGTTTGTGTTCAGAGCTCCCACAGGCCATCTACCCTCAGAATAACAGCAGTTAGTCAGGAAGAAAGTACTACACGGGGCATTCAGATCCGTGCAGAGGAAGTCAATTGTTCGAGAACTTCTGCTAAATCCTTTATTAGAATAAGTAACACTAAATTTTACTGGCATTTATGTGGCAAACTTTGGGTGACATTGGTCTCATGGTTTAGTGTCTATCTTACACATCACTTCATTTCTTAAGTTGTTGCTTCCTTTTCCTCCTAGAACTGCTGAACTTTGAAACAGTCCCACCTTAAGGACGGCCAACAGTTTTTCTCTCTCTTTATCCACACTTGGTCAGCCGTGATTTCCCCCAAGCGGGTTTTGTCGTTTTTAAATAACTTCTACATCTCTTATCTTCTACCTTAAAATCTGAACTCTGTAAGTCTAGTAAGCAACTCTAAGTACGCATGTATGTGTGTACGTGCATATTCATATGTATACAGGAGTGTGTGTGTGTGTGTGTGTGTGTGTGTGTGTGTGTAGGACAGCAGTCAACTTCAGGTTTATGTGGGGCCAGGCAGGGCAGGGATCCTGGTTGACACGGATCCCTGTGCTGAAACACTGACTTAGGCCTCTGGTCAGGACGTAGATGCTCTAACAGTAACACTGCACATTCAGAGACAAGAAAGTGTGAGGAAGAAGCATCTGGAGTTATTCAGACTGAGCACAAACACAGTTGACGCACTGGGTCACTGAGCTTCACCCTTACTAAATTCGACCAACCACGGATCAAAAGTACTGGGGAGAACTTGTACCTGCTGAAAGAGAACAGACCGTTTTCCTTGGCCCTGCCTCCTGAACAGCACATCCCAACAGACGTCTTCCTAACACCGACTTTAGTCCTGACACACTCATCATCTAGAGGAGAAGTGAAGTACACAGAGGGATGTGCATAAGTAACATGCAGCCCTGTGCGGGACCTGTGCATCTGAGGATTTGAGAAAGCTTACATCCATGACAGAGGGATGTGCATAAGTAATGTGCAGCTCTGTGAGGGGCCTGTGCATCTGAGGACTTGAGAAAGCTCACATTCACGAGGGCTGTCTTAACTGATGAGGGATGACATCTCCATTGTGGACAGGACTGATCCCTGAGCAGGGCTCCTGGACTGTGTAAAATGGAGAGTGTAGCTGAGCACTGGTACACAGGCGTCCTTCCTCTCTGCCCTTGACTGTGGATGCGATGTGCTCGGTGTCTGGAGCGCTGGCTGTTTTCACCTCCCTGCCAGGACAGACAGTAGCCTGAAATGTGAGCTTGAATAAGCCCTTTCTCCTTTAAGTGGCTTTGTTCAGGGAATTTTATCACAGCAACAGAGATAATAGTAAGACAGTAAGAGATACTTAAGTAATAGGAACTTCAGTCCCTTTTTCTAATACGGAGACAAAGGCACCATTTATCTCCTAGAGCTGTGAAATATAACTCATGCAAAGCACCGAATGGGACGGACATGCCAACTGGCAAGTTGGCCGGGACAAAATATTGAAAGCATCTGTATCTCACCAATCCTGTGTCGGTAATGGAATACTTTCACTCTCCATGATGGCCTCTAGTTCCCAGAGTCCATCATCTCCAACAGGTTGAGGCGGGAGACTAGCTGAGCAGGCAGGAGTGTCCACGCTTGTCCTCCGTGCTTCCCCGGAACACGGTCAGTTCTGTCTGACCTCTTGTATAGACCACTCCTAGTCTCTCATCAGAGCCCAGTCTCTGTGACTTCAACCCACATTCCCCAGTCACCTTGTTCTCCCCACTCAGTTCACACTGCTCAACATCTTCCTTGCTGTCTCCTCTGCCACACTTAGACCTAACGCTCGCACCCTCTACCTGAAAAGCTGTTGCTCGGTGTACATGCACGATTCTCTCTCTTGCTAACACAGGGATGATTTCTCAGCACACACATCAAATATCACCCCCTTTTGCTAGTCTTCACCCTCTTTACTGGCATTGCCTCTAAGGCACTTGTCAACCAGAATACTCCTGATTTAACTGGTTTTCTTCCAGCATAGCATAAAAGGGTTATAATTATTCTTTAAAAACAAAGCAGCGGGCTGGAGAGATGGCTCAGAGGTTAAGAGCACTGCTTGCTCTTCCAAACGTCCTGAGTTCAATTCCCAGCAACCACATGGTGGCTCACAACCATCTGTAATGAGATCTGGCGCCCTCTTCTGGCCTGCAGGAGACGTGCAGACAGAACACTGTATACATAATAAATAAATAAATCTAAAAAAAACCCAAACAAACGAAGCAGCGAGCGGGGCATGGTCATATTACCTGTCATCCTAACCTTGGGGAAGTAGTGACAGAAGTATCACAGCAAGTTCAAGACCAGCTGAGTCTACACAGCAAGTTCCAGGAAGGTAGCATAAACTCTGTCTCAAAGATAGTTAAATAAATAAATAAACCAAAGGGGAAAAACAGAAAGGGAGTATGATTGAAACCACCTGCTTAAATAATAGGTTTTTTTTTAAAGATATTTCCTTATTATTCTCAACAATAACACCATATAACACTATTATGGTCATAAGCATCTATAATTCAGCGGTGGGTATGGCTAACGTAAAGCTATTCAGATGGGAGATAATAAATGTGATGATCTGAAAGCCTAACCCCTTGTGTTGCTGTGTGAAGATGCTGTTGACATGGGGATGAGCAATGAAGAGTTTTGAACAGTGTTGCATTTGTGTGAGAACACTGCCTGGTTGGACATAGCATTCAGTTACGTTAACTACACATAACGGGATTGGTCATACATTTCCAACCTCTGTCACATGATTTCTATTTGTGTCTATGTATGAGCACATATGGGTCACAGCACACAGGTTAGAGGACAACTGCAGGAGTCGGGTCCAGGGATTGAACGCGGGTCCTCAGGTGGGACAGCTAGTGCTGTTTTCGCAGAGTCATTTCACATGCATGGTTTCTATCTAAATATCAGGGAACAAAGGGAGAAGAAGCAATAGAGAGTTGGCAGGATAGCTCAGTGTTTGCTAAAGCTGCTGACTGTGCAAGCCTGGCAGCCTGAGTTCAACCCTCATAAAGGAGAAAGGAAACAACTCAGAGTTGTCCTCTGACCTCCACATGCATGCCATGGCATGTGCCGCCTCCTGCATACATCATGTGTGATACGCGCGCGCACACACACACACACACACACACACACGCACGGACGCACGAGCAGGCCGTGAAAGGGAGGCTACCCCATCAGTGTGCTGTCATATATGTGCCTATTCTGTGAGGATGGAATGGACGCTGTTCCTGGAACACAGTGTGAATGGCAGCTCGTCCAGGCAGTGAGCGGGTTCACAACTCCCATCATTGAATGGACTCGCCAGGCGCTCTCTTTCTCCTTCTCCCATTCAAGAACTTCTGAATTTAGTTGATTTCCTTGTACAGATCCTGTCATCTCTCAAAGGGCAATAAATGACAATTATAATAAAAATAAGTTTATGATTTTTAATTCATCAATTTTGATATGATGGATACATACTGGGGAAAAAATAGCCCAGATTAAAAAAAAAAAAACACAACTCTGTAATTTCAAAATTAATAAATTCCTTTCTAAAAAGGAGCAACCCAAGCCTAGATGGCCTCACTGGTCAGCTCTACCAAGTAAGTTAGAAAGCAATGGCACCAATGTTGTGAAACCCTTACTGGGTCCCATTGCAACAGACCACAGCTGAAGACCAAATGGTTCTCATCGGCACTTTCTCTGGATGGGAAAATTAGGAAACACTGTACTCTGAAGGCTTCCAACCACAAGGGGCCTCCCAGTTTCATTTCTGGTGCGGTAAGGAAGGGCCTTGACCAAATGCAACTCAGGGGAGCAAGGGGTAATCCAGTTTACAAGTCCAGGTCACTGTCTGTCAGTGAAAGGAAACCATGGCTGGAACTCATGCAGCCGATTACACCCGTAGTCAGGAGCAAAGAGAGAATACAGGCACCCTAGCTTGCTGCTGAGCTGCCGAGTCAGCAGATATCCTGCTAATGGCACTGAAAATTGCCCCCTGCAGGCAGAGGATAAGCATGAGCCTTTCATCTTGGGCTTGTTTCATGGGTGGCCTGATGAAGAGGCTGGCTGGTATTCATAAGTGTTGAAAAGTTAGCCGGGCCTTGGAATAATCTTTAGTATTCTCTGGTAGGAAATGAAACACAAACATCCACATGCAGTTGCCTCCTCATGCCCTAGGGGGTGCTGTTCCAGGACACTCTATGAATATTCAAATTCTCAGGTTTTCAGGTCCCTCACAGAGGGTGATAGAGGGGCTTATGAACTTAAGAACATCGCTGTGTACTTGGCATCACCTCTATATGATATTCAAGATCTAAAGTCAATGCTGGGCAAACACCCATCATGCTGTGCTTCAGGAAGTAGGGACTAGGATACAATTTCCCCCCAATAATTTTGATCCAATTGTGTTGTTTGAATTTGTGGGATTGAAGCTCAGTGACCCAGTGCGTCAACTGCATTTTGTGCTCAGTCTGAATAACTCCAGATGCTTCTTCCTCACATCTGCTTGTCTCTGAACGTGCAGTGTTACTGTTAGAGCATCTACGTCCTGACCAGAGGCCTAAGTCAGTGTTACAGCACAGGGATCCGTGTCAACCAGGATCCCCGGCACCCCACTCACAAGAGGTGCCAAGTCTACGGAACTGTTTGAATTCTGCTCACTGAGACACTCACCATTCCGCACAGTCTTTGGCTCTAAACGTACTTGTACTACAGTATGATAAGTAAACATCAGCACAAAACGATTTTCTTTCTTTCTCCACTAACTGGCTTTTGGGAATCCCCACTGAGGCCCTTGAATTGTTAAGAAATACTGGATAGAGCCTGGGGCTGTGCCTCAGCTGGCAGACTGCCTGCTGTGTTGGTTAGTTTTTTGTCAACTTGACACAAGCTGGGGTCATCTGGGAAGAGGGAACCTCAACTCAGGAAGATGCCTCCATCAGCTTGGCCTGTGAACCACGTTGATTGACTAATGGTTGGTGTGGTATGGCCCAGCCTACTGCGGGGTGTGTCCTGAGGTGAATAAGGAAGCAGGCTGAGAAAGGCATGAGGAGTCGGCCACTAAGCCGACTCCTCCACAGCCTCTGCCTCAGCTCCTGCCTCCAGGTCTCTGCTTCAGCTCTTGCACCGACTTCCTTCCCTCAGTGGTGGACTACGACATGAAGTGTGACATGAAATAAACCCTTTCTTCTCCAAGTTGCTTTTGATCATGGTGTTTTATCACAGCCATTGAAACCTAAGATGCCCAGTTTCTAACGGGTTAGTTTTCTTTAAATATAGAGGAATTAGCTTAATAGAAACTCTAGAGGTGAGGCATGGAAGCCAAGGCTCTTACATTGCTTCCGGATTCATCACACAGATGGAAACTCCGCACTGGCACTTGCTCACATCGTCATACCCTATTCCCATGCTGAGGCTCAGCAGCTGGACTAAAATAATCGCAACCGATTCCAGACTTACGGCTTTGGAGTGCTGAAAAGAAAACACATCAGACCATAAATGTGTGCACACACGTTGTGGGAGCCATTTGACTCGTGGCTAGGAAAACGTGATTGATAATTCACAATAGCCACATAGTAAAATAAAGGGGAAGCAGGCAGTGTGCTAGTCACAGAAGCGCCGCCCACGTTGCAACATTGTGTTAGAGGCAACACTATGAACACAGGAGTGATCTAAAAATAAGTGTCTTTTAATAACGTGAGTGAAGAACTCAGAAAAAATAATTTAATTTAAATGGGATAAATTCCAGTTAGAATATTGAGATGCATAATAAAAAAAAATTTGTAGGGTCTGGAGAGATGGCTTACTGGTTTAGAGCACTTGCGGCTCTTCCAGAGGATCCAGGTTTGATTCCAAGCACCCACGTAGATTCTCACAACTGTCTATAACTCCACTTTCAGGAGATCTGACACCCTCTTCCAGCTTCTGAGGGCACTTGTGGTGTACTGACTCCCGTGCATGCAAAACACTCATACAGGTAAAATAAAAATAAAACAAAAAGTAATCAGCCAGGCGGTGGTGGCTCATGCCTCTAATCCCAGCACTTGGGAGGTAGAGGCAGGTGGATCTGGCAGATCTCTGTGAGTTCAAGGCAAGCCTGGTCTACAGAGTGAGTTCCAGAACAGCTGGGGCTACGGAAAAAAAAAAAAAACCAAAATAAATAAATAAAAATAAAATAAATCAATTAAAATTATGAGTGATTAGAAAATTCAAAGTAGAGCCGAGCCTTTTCTCATGGCCATAACAGCCCAGAGCAAGCATCTCATCTACTAGAGCCAGACAGCACTTCTCCCAGAGATCAGAAATGATAACATCCATTTGTCAGTTCTACTCAGTGTTGTTAAAGTCAACGACCTCACAAATGCTCACAGGTCAAGAAGGAAAAAACGACTTTTGGGTGCACAGGAAACAGTTTCACTCACCATGGAATCTGTAATAGTCAGACTCATGGGGCAGAGTGCTGTGTCTGATGAAGAATGTGTTCATTCATTTTACATATGTGTACATGTATTATTTTGTGTCTGATGTATGCCTATGTGTGTGTATATGCATATGTGAGCATGCTCATCTGGGCATGCATGTAGAGACCTGAGATCCACCTCAGGTAGCTTCCTCTTTGCACTCTACTTTTTGAGATGAGGTCTCTAGTTCAACTTGGAGCTCACTGTGGACAGTAGACTAGCTGCTGGGAGCTCTGCAGAACCCCCTCTCCTTCCTCCCAGGACTGGGGTTACAGTGTGCACTACCATACCCAGCCTTCTTACATGATGACTGGGGAAGTAGGTCCTCATGTTCACACAGAGGGCACTTTCTCTACCGGGTCATCTCCTGGTCCCTGTTCATTAATTTGTCTGCAGTAACTATTACACAGTCTGTGTATAAAGCAAGTGCTATGCTTAAATAAATAAATAAGTGTAATTTTTGTCAATTGAATATTTAGAACTTAAAAGCCTACACATGGATAACATTTTCACTTGCTTCTCAACTAACAGCTGGGTTGTGTTTTTCCATACAGGTTTTTAGGAAGTAGGACAAGAGGATATAATCCCTTACTGGCATTACATGGCCCTGAGGGATTATGGGAGAGAGGGTGGTGATGGGGGAACATTAGTGAGCCAAGCTGCACCTATGTATTTCAATGTGTCAGTCACTCCTGTAGATACTGGATGTTGCTGGCATTTCTTGGCTAAAGATCAGTGATGGTTGTCCTAAAGAAATGTGGGGGAAATGGAAAGTGCTGGGGAAGGCTTCTGCCAGTCACTGCTCTTCCTGGGGGAACCACTGTTCCCTGCCCAGAAATCTCAGCCTTCCCCGTCCTCTACAGCTGGACTGTCCTTGGTAGTCAGTCTGCCTTTAGACCGAAACGTTCTTCCTCTTTGTTAACCAGTAAAGTTCTTGCTTCATGTTAGCATTGTGTGTGTGTGTGTGTGTGTGTGTGTGCACGTGCGTGCGTGCGTGCGTGCGTGCGTGCGTGCGTGTGTGTGTGTTGCATATGAATGTTTAAGTCCCACACCCCATCCTTAGGGACCAGAAAAATCACTTTCTCCATAAAATAAAAGCTACATTTACCCAAATGTGATTTATGAACTTTAAATATGAATTTTTCTCTCTCCCAGTCCCACTGTGCTCTTTTTTGCTTATTAGCGTAAGATCATTCAATGCTGCCTCTCTGAAACTCCAGCAGACGTCACATAAACACAAAGGTAAAGAGAGGAGCAAATTCTACAGTGAGAAGCACCAAAGTGAAATGATGTCAGAACTACACCAGTGTCAACACCCTAAGAGCCCTACAATGATGCGAATTTTTAATGGATAATAAATCAAGGGAATCTTTAATTTTATACTGTTTTATACAGCAGTCTGTTATATATTGTTTAAAGATTTACTTTATTTTTGTTCGTGTGTGTGTGTGTGTGTGTGTGTACATATATATATGTACACACACACACACACACACACACACACACACGTGTGAGTGCAGTGCCCACAGAGGCCACAAGAGGGCATCGGATTCCCCTGGAGCTGGAGTCACAGCTGGTTGTGAGCTAAAGGATGTGGGTGGGTGCTGGGAACTGAACCTAGGTCCTCTGAGGAGGAGCAAGCACTCTCCAGCAAGGAGCCCCCCTGTTTTGAATTTTAATCAAGCAGATTAAAGCACAGCATACCAGAGCGACGCCTCCCGCATAGTTCTGCTCACACATCTTCCCTTGAAAGGTGGCACCAACATAGTCTGAAGTTTCTCTGTAACTAAATTGAAAACAGATTATAATCATATCATTTTGCAAAAGTAAACATAGTTAATGCTCTATTTTCATAGGACAGATCTTAGTGTTGCTCACTGATTCAGAGTCTTAAATTTTCCACTAACATTCGTGTGACATGGGTTAGGATGTGCCCACTGTTCCTACATTTTCCAAAAATGATAAAAATCAATTAAAAATAGAAAAAAAATTAGAAAGTGTACTTTCACATGGGTTTCTGAAACATGATGAAGATTAATTCAACCCAGTGACTCTTTTAGAATAAAATGGATATATCCTCTGGAATACACATAAAAATAAATAAAATCCCTTCAAATGACAAAACGAAGACAGTGAAGCTGGCAGAGGGGTGGAGCCGGGGCAGAGCTGTGATGTCTCCTCGGCCTTGGTGGGGTTCGCCTGCCAGAGCCTTAGGAAGGCAAGCACGCGGCAGCACACGAAAAGTACTGCAGTTCACGCGTGTTCTGAAATTACGGATGGTAGAAAGCAAAGAATCTAGTAAATACGAGGGCTTGCATGCTAAAAATTTCAACCCAGTGTAGCTACACTACATTCATGGTATAGTAGACCAGTGGTTCTCAACCTGTGTTTGCAACCCCTTAACAAACCTCTATCTCCAAAAATATTTATTTACATTAAGATTCATAACAGTAGCAAAATTACAGTTAGGAAGTAGAATTGAAAATCATTTTATGGTTGGGGGGTCACCACAACATGAGGAACTGTATTAAAGGGTCGCAGCAATCAGAAGGTTGAGAACTACTGTGCTAGACTATTCAGAAGTATCCTCCTTTCTGGTTTTTCTCTTTCCTTCTTTTTCTTTCTTTGCATAGTGTGTGTATGTGCTCATTTCTGTGTGCCCTGGGGTTGCAGAAGCACTGGCCACTTGGCTTTGACATAGGTGCTGAGACTCTGGACTTGGGTTCTCATAAATGCACAACAAGCACGTGACCCACATGGCCAGTTCCTCAGTTTCTCCTCGTTGTTGCCACCATTATTATTATTTCAAAGAGCAAAACGAAGTGCCTACATTCATAGAATTCAGACAGGCCTTCTAAGCAGGTGTGGTGAACCTGTGATTCACAGCCAGGGGAACTTGGTAGAGTGATGTGTGTACCCGGAAGCAGACTGAAGAACCGAGCACCAACTACAGACCAGCCAAGTGAGGGACTTTAATAATCTCACGGTAAGTCAACTGTTCCAGTAACAGCTGCACGCTGTTGTATATACAGGGGCAGAAATCACAGAGAACTTGCTTGTTCTCTAAAATGCATGTGGATTGCTGGAAAAGGGGTCAGACTGACTGGTTTCTCTTGGTCTAACCTGTCGTAGCTTGAGACCGTACATACACAAGTAAAAATGCCATGTCATGTGGACGCAGAACAAGGTAAGTCTGTTTCCACTTCAGGAACCTGTAGAGCAACTCGTTAGCGTCACCAGTGGTCGAGATTTTGTTTTCATCTGCCCAAAATTCCAGGGAAGACAGAATTACTGTAAGATTAAAGGGGGCAAAAATCTAAAATAGAACACAGACAGAAAACCTGTTCAAATGACATGATCTAAAGGGACTGGGCAAAAGAGCTCTGAAAATGAGCTCAGGTCATGCATTTAACAACTGCAGTGTGGGTCTGGACTCAGTATTTAAAAGTGTTAGTCAGCAGTAAGTGCCCTGGTCATTTGACAATGCTTGCACTTAATCACTGCCCCCTCCCCGCCCCTGGAAAGTCTCCTATGTAATCCTTACAATGACCTACTTTACAGGTAGGAGAATGGAAACTTCAAATGCAACTTAATGGTCCTTCCATCACTCAGCAGGCATCTTTATGCGGCTCCACAAAAGAAGGTGTGGGGGTTCTTAGGAACAGCAGCAAGTGCGGTGGTCTGAGTGATAATTTCCCTCATAAGGACTGGCATTTGGATACTGGTCACGAGTTGGTGGCGCTGTTTGGGGAGGTTTAGGAGGTGTGGCCTTGCTGGAGGAAGTATGTCACTGGAGGTGGGGCTTTGGGGTTTCAAAGCTGAATGCCACTCCAGGTGCACTCTCTGCTTCATGCTTTTGATCCCAGGCACGTGCTCTCAGCTTCCAGCTCTAGCTGGTCTATCTGCTGCCATGGCCATGCTGTCTCCACCGTTAAAGGACTCCAGCCCTCTGGAACTATATGCCTCAATAAACCCTTCCTTCCATAAGTTTCCTTGGATACGGTGTTTTATCACAATGATAGAAAAGTGACTAAGACATAAGTGTAAAAAACTTTTTTAAAAAGACAAAGAAGAAAATACTCACAGCATTTGCCAGTCCAATCAACTGGAAAATCTTTTCAGTGGCAATGGTTGTGTCAGCCCCAATACGCTCATACTGTAAAATAAAATTGCCAGACATATACACACACATGTATTTGCTTGACATTGATGACTTCAACTCTTCTGTTATAAGTTTTATATAGCAAAGTAACAAACTGTTTTCAATCACTAACACATTTTAATCAACATTACTTTATTATTCATACCATATAGTGGGAAAATGGAAAATATAAAAAGATCTGAAAAAAGTTACAAGATAGAATCCCACTATTAATAAATTAAGGATAATAGTTCCTGACAGAAAATATTTGCTTTAAATGATTTAGATGTGAATATCTCAGGGTTTTGCTTGTGATGTGTGTATTGCAGTGCCCACAGAGGCCACAAGAGGACACCAGATCACATGGGCTTGACTTAAGAAGCTGTTGTGAGTCACCTCGTGGGCGCTGGGAGCTGAACTCAGGACCTCTGTAAAGGCAGACAGCGCTCTTAACCACAGTCATCTCTCCAGCCCAAGGAAGTCACTTAAGACTGGGGAAATTCCCAGAGTTTGTATGTGAAAAGCTCCCAAAATGGTACATACTGAGCAATTCCATTCATACAACATTTTGGAAATAAACACATTAGTGGATTATGAAGGCCAGTGAGATTGGGGGAGGGGTGTGTGTGAGACTAGAAAGCAGCATGCTGTGGCTCCCTGTTGGGGTTCAAGTATTCTGTCTCGCGACCGCATGGGCTGCAGTGTGCTGGCAGAAGGTGTCTACATGTGCACACTCTCCTGCCAGTATGTGTGAGGCTCTAGCTAGCCTCAATAAGTAGGTAAACGAAAAAAATGAGAAACTACTGGAATCAAAAACTTTCGGGTTTTAACAAAAGGAATAATAGAGGGAAAAAGAGTGCAACTAATTGAGAGTTTATTAAAATCCACTACTGCAAAGTTATTACGCAAAGTCAAAAATTGATTCTGTGAGACAGAGAATTGTTTTTTTATGCTTTCCTGCTAATAAAAAAAAATGAGCGGACAAATACAATTGGAATACACTTACCATTTGTTTCTCAACTACAACATGTATTTCTAGAAAGTGAGAGGCACTTTGCTGTGGCTGAAAAAAAAAATCCACAGACTTGATGTCAAAATTGAAGAATGACTTCAATATTTTTAGTTTTATCGTTACTGCTAATGAGATGAATATGGTGAGATTTTTATATTCAGAAATAGAAACAGAAACATTACCAAAGCAGATCCTCCAGACCCTTCTCTACCTGTTTCCCCGTTCCTTCTCTGCACCTTATCAGACATTTATCTTATCCAGAAGATAATCCCCCTCCCCCTTTCTCCATATTCTAGTTGACCCCACCTCTCCCCCTCCCCCTTTCTCCATATTCTGGTTGGGCCCACCTCTCCCCCTCCCCCTTTCTCCATATTCTGGTTGACCCCACCTCTCCCCCTCCCCCTTTCTCCATATTCTGGTTGATCTAGTAAGTAGTTCTGTTAGCCGAATGGTATTCTTTTTAAACTTCATCTTTATTTTTAAATAAAACAACAGCTTGTGTGTACTCGTGTGTGTCTGTATGGACTGTGTGTGCCATGTGTGTGCAGTGGTTCTCTTGGATATATAGTCACAGTTATTCCCCAGAGCAGGTGTAGGAGAATTCACCCACATTTTGCTCTTCATTCAACTGTTTTTTAGATACTAGATCTCTGCTCTACTTAGAGTTTATCATTCAATAATTTAGCATTCAGACATCCCCAAACCTTTCAAGTTCCCTGGGAGCTATTTGAAGTGTGAAACACAGTTAGCAGATGACCTGGCAATTCAAGTCCTAGACTATACATAAGAGAAATAAAAGCTTGTATTAACACAGACATTTCTTTACAACTGTTCTTGGTAACATTGTATTCTTTAATAGTGGGAATCACCCAGTTGCTCACTTGATGGTTAAGTAAATGTGGTGTATTCCTGAAATGAAATACTACTTAAAGATAAAAAGAAACTGGTATTTAACAATACTACAACTATGAGCACATTGGTGGGTAAAATGTCACAAAAAGACCCATTTGATAATTCCATTTGTATATAATGTCCTGAGTCAGCAATTCTATAGCTACAAAAATAGGTAAGTAGTTTCCAGGGAAAGGCAGCAAAACAGAAAGAGATATAGGCTGTGCTGGCAGATCTGTCGCTGTTCTTTAACTGTGAAAGCAAATACTAACACAATTGAGAGCAGCAGTGAGGGGTGTGTGTCTCAATAAACCCTTACAGATGTGAACAGGCAGTCTGCCACCCACTCATTAGCAACCACTAACATTGCTATGTTGTTCAAGTCAGCTTTGTATTTATTTTGCAATGTGACTAATATACAATACAAAACACAAAACAATATGTCATTTTAAAGTTCCTTAGGGGATAAAATAAGACTGTTTTGAAATACTTGATTAATAAGAATGTAAGAGGAAGAATAAAGGAATACGAACAGACTGAGAAATGACAAGGTGGTAGATTTAATCCATAATTATTCGACATGTGTGCATTAAAACTGATGCCATGAATGATGGAATATGAAATTGCCACATTAAAAAGCAACAGCATGCTGTTTGAAAGAACCATGGCTCTTCACTTGCAGCTTTAAAATGCTCACACTGTGCACATGTGAGCAGCTATGATGACATCCAGTGACTTCAAACAAACAAACAACCAAACAAACAAAAACACCCAAAACGAGACATGAAAGGAGGAGGCAACATATTGGGAAGAGGAGGCACAGACGGAGTGGGGGTGGGCTGAGATGGGGGTGGGGGTGGCCATGACCAACAGACATTCTATACATTATGGAATTAATAAACAAAATTATTTAAAAATAGAAAATATGGCGCTGGAGAGATGGCTCAGAGGTTAAGAGCACTGACTGCTCTTCCAGAGGTCCTGAGTTCAATTCCCAGCAACCACAGGGTGGCTCACAACCATCTGTAATGTGATCTGGTGCCCTCTTCTGGCCTGCAGGCGTACATACCGGCAGAACACTATATGCATAATAAATACATAAATAAATCTTTTAAAAAATACACGTAAAGTCGGGCAGTGGTGGCACACGACTTTAATCCCAGCACTCGGGAGGCAGAGGCAGGCGGATCTCTGTGAGTTCGAGGCCAGCCTGGGCCACAGAGCGAGATCCAGGACAGGCACCAAAACTACACAGAGAAACCCTGTCTCAAAAGAGAAAAACAAAACAAAACAACGACAACAACAACAACAAAACACATGTATGGAGTTGTCAAAGAATAAATAAAATTATTTAAAATAAAAAATATATTAATGAGTAACAGCAGGAACAAAGAAGTGTCATCACTGACAAGATAAAGGAAGTTAGAGAAATGGGAAAAATCACAGAACTAGCTTTTAGGATTGTGACTGATACGCTTTTGACACATCCTTGTGATGTCTGTGTGTGTGTGTGGGGGGGTATGTAAATAAATCATTTGTTTATCAGAGAATCCCTTGATACCATCTAATTAATCCCCTACCTTGACACTTTGTATCTTGTACTTCAGGTTCCTTAGTTTAATATCGTTCTCAGTATAGAGTAAAGCGTCACTTTTCTTGGGTTCCAATTTATAGATCACATGTTCAAAACCAATGGACGATTCTAGAGGTTCGATTCCATAGCTGGCGTTTCCAATCTGAAGGAAACCCCTGCCAAGAAACAAAAAAATACAAGCTATAAATAAAACATTGCACATGAAGGCGTCCGTTAATTGCCATGGAATTAATGCATTTCCCTAAGTTCACTAAGTCCCACTGTGCTACTGAAGAGCCACAAACTGAGAGGCACACAAGTGATACAATTGGGATATTCCAGCTATTAATGTTTTATGACTTCTGCGGGCTGCGAAATGGCTGAGTGGATGAGATCACTTCTGGCTCTTGTAGAGGACCAGGGTTTGGTTCCCAGCTCTGTATGGCCGCTCACAACCACCTGTACTTCCAGTGTGCTCATGTAGTGCTCATGCGGGCTCACACATGTACACACAAAACTAACAAAAAAATAAGTCCTGAGAAACTTTTTATCAACTCCAAATTTAAGAGTAACTTAAAGTTATTTAAAATAATTTCCATTTATAATCCATTGTGTTCCACACATTTACAGACACACACACACACACACACACACACACACACACACACACACACACTATTTAAAGAAAACCACACCATTTTATATACAATTACGTATTACAACCTGAGTCCAGTACATGTGCTAACAATCACCATAGAATTTGGATAACCTTCAATGTATCCTTGGAAGTAGCAGATATTCTGAAACACAAAAGATAAAATACACAATATACCCCCTGTCATACAGACGGAATTATCAGATACCCCAGACTGTTACCTATTTTGTGTGGATCCATAAGACCTACGGGTCTCGGTCTCTCTCTCCCTCCCCCACACCCTCCAGGATGTGGCGTGGCACAGAGACCATGTTTTCCAGTGGCTGCCTCTCCCCACCTACCCCAGCCCTGGAGGGTGTATTTACACCACTCCCATCTTGTTTGTCTGTGAGGACAGAATGCTTACAGCGCGGAAGTTCCTTTTCAGGGAAGGGCGGGCCGGATCCGCCTGGATCCAAGATGGCTGCCAGCCTGACCACGTGACAACCTCTACCCTTTCTGTAGTTTCCTTACTAAGTGACACACCCACGCGCAGCCATAACAGAAAGTATTGGACCATAAAAGGGGCAAAGAGAGCCAGTGCCTGGGTTCCGGGAAAACACTTCTTTTCTGTGTAGATAATGTAGATAATAAAATTTATCTGATAAACTTGTGCTGGTGAAACTTAGCCTAGGCGCCATCTCTGACTTTGTGGCACTGAACAGTCATCTCTCCAGGGTGAGGACAATAATCTGTGGGTAACAGGGGAATTTGGCCGAAACTAAGACCCTTAAAGCTGGCAAGCCAGATGCTGGCTCCAGATGAGTTACTAAAACAAGACTGGAAGTGCCTGAAGTTGATTTTTTTCCAGTGCTGGGACTTGAATCTAAGATCTCCTGCATGCTAGGCAAAGGCAATACCACTAAACTATGTCTGCAGCCCAAGACTGAGAACTCTTTAAAGTTTCTTAAGTGTTTTTTGTTTGGGTTTTTTTTTTGGTTTTTTTTGTTTGTTTGTTTGTTTGTTTTTTTGTTTTTTCGACACAGGGTTTCTCTGTGTAGTTTTGGTGCCT